>BEXV01001308.1:36959-53580 GCA_003118195.1 Hemicentrotus pulcherrimus
CCCCCCCCCCCCCCTGTAAAAATTCTTTTCTTGAAAGATGGACTAAATTGTGATTTGTTGTCTTGAAATTAACAAAATCTGTAATGGGCTGTTACCAGGCAATATCAAGCATGCAAACACATGAAAATGAAAGCGCCAAATAGCTCTATTTAAAAGAACAAGATGCTAATTTGTGCCTTGCCTGCCCAGTATCACTTTTTTTTTCTTCTACCAAACTAAAAATCCAGAAATGTTTTCCCTACTGAATTGTAATTCTTATTTTAATCAAGTGATACACTTACTCAGTACAGGTAGTCAGGTACATACATGTATATATTTGTATTTTGTAAAAAGTAAAATATTGACAGAAGTACTTATTCATCTCTCACCTTTTCTTTTCAGGTAAATTGTACATATTCAAACATCCAACTCAACTGCCCATACATCATTGAAAGGCTTTGCCTTCAACTGGCAAGGCAGCTTGCACAGCAGACACGCTCAACTAAAGATTCACATAATTACCACCTGGTAAAGACTAAAACTTTTTAAGAGAATGTGGAATTGATTATTTACCGGTTTAATGTTGTTTTTTGGATGGGCATCAATTATCAATTTCTCTAAAACTGTGTGAATGAAAATTTTCACCATAACGAGTTTAATGAATACTTCTGTCATTGTGTAATACATTGTACTTTTAATTTAAATTGACCGTTAATTTGAAAAACTTAAATGAGTTCAAAATCATTCAAATTTTTTTTTCTAAGAGAAAGATATTCGACCCTGTCTTTCGTTTCATGTCTTTTTGATCTTCTGCAATATTTCATCCTCAAAACTATTCATAAACAGAGTTTGTAGAGAGCAATGTCATTTGATCTGACTTACGACTGAATAAAGTACTTCAGAATGAGGGAAAGAAGGAGTATTGTTAGTTCATGTTGTTATTCTTTTTTATCATTAGCTGAACAAAAGCTGTGCTGTTCACTGTTTGTGAATGTTTGATTTAGATCTTGAGAGGTGCATAGATGCAGCAAGAAAGTCTTGCATGTTATGAATGGAATTGCATGGATCTTCCTAAATTATGTTTGTACTTGTAGTCGCCAAACATTTCCGAAACTGTCTTAGTCATATATTTATAAGTGATCACTAATGCAAAAATTTGTATTCAAGGACATTGATAACTGCTCCCTCTCTCTTAGAATTTTGTGAGATTATTGTGACAAAGTGGTACACTTCTGATAGGCTCTTCTCTTTTCTTTTAGAATGAGGAGGAAAGTGACAAAGAGACACTCTGCTTTCTTGATTGTTAAAGTGTATATCCCATCTCAAATTTTGTAATAAAAATATCATATATATCAAATGTTGCCTATTCTTTACTTTCTCTTTCTCTACTCTTCATATTGTAGGAATTGAAAGCCTGCACATCAACGACGATAGATTCGATTGCAAGAGAAGGATCATCAGAAGGTGCATTGGAGGATGAAAGCAGGGAAGAACTGGAAGACAGTTTCCATGAGGATGTGGACAGAGTCTACCAAGAGGAACTGGAGGAGATGCAGATGGAGTTGGAGAAAGAAAGAGAACGTGCTGAGAAGCGGGAGAAGACATTAGTGATCCAAAATGATACCCTACCATCTAATGAATTCTTCCAGGAGATTGCGGAGAGCCTTAAGGCATTTTCAAGTATAATGGTAGATGTGAAGCTAATGAGACTAGAAATGAAAACCATGAAAGGCATGTTGCAAGAACTGACAGAGAAGAAGAAGAAGGTGGTGATGGAGATGAGGAGTGAGAAAGCAAAAGAGGAAGATGATAATGAAAGGGATGGAGGGCAGATGGGGGCAGATAGGGAAGGTTCTCATTGTAGGGGCATGCTTTCGAGGCAAATGGCAAAGGAGTCTAAAAGCACGATTGATAGGACAGAGGAAAATGTGGGATTAGAATCAGAAAGAACTGGGTCACCAAGGAATAATGATTCAGGAGTCGGAAAGGTGGCTAACGGTAAAGGAAGAAGTGTAAAGAGTAGGTTTTCTAAAGCAGAGATTACCATCATTCGCAGACCAATTTTCTTGAAATCAACTGCCAAGTTTGCGAGAAATATCTTGAAGAAGCTTGTCAGCGATGATATTCTGGAGCACAGCAACTGCTATGGCAGATATCGTTGTGACTGCTCAAAAAAGAAGATCACACCGATTGACCCAGACATTGTGAAGTATGTTTTGGAGATGACGTATGGTATATTTGATGTGGACGTATTGATAAAGAAGGATTGTCACCGTGAATGTGTTGAATACATGGATGCCTACTGTAGGCGCCTGCATGCCAAGGTGGGGACAAGGCGATCCAAAAATGAAGCAGATAGAAATGAATCGCCAAAGAAAAGCAAAAACTTGAGAGATGGAGACACCAGCTTCAAACAAGATGAAGATGGAACAAGGGTAGAGAGTGATGTTCAGAAGGGAGGAGGGGCAGAGGAGAAACTACCATGGGAAAGGCTGTCAGAAAAAGAAATTGCTGATGAGTGGAGGGACGCTGCGGGTTGGTCATGGGGAACATTTGCAAGAACTATCTTGACAAAGCTAGTTGGCAATGATGTGCTAGCAGTTAGCAGTTGCTTTGTGAGATCTCCTCAAGATACTGGAAGAAGAGCTCTCCTTCCGATTAATCCTATCACTCTTCATGATGTTCTAGAGCTGACATATGATGCCTTTAGTATTGATGAATTTAATAAGAAGGGATGCGATGAGGAATGCATCAGGTTTATAAATGCACATTGCAGGAATCAGTTCAAACGACAAAGAAATGGGAAAAGGATAGAGAAGGGGAAGGAAGCCCAAGAGCCTGAATTCCTGGATACTGAGGCAGACCCAACAGACGAAGTAGCAGATGCTACACATGATGAAGACATGAACAGCAGTGGAGAAAGATCTCTGTCTATCCCATATGAAAATCCAAGAGGAGGGGATATTGTGGGTACAGGGGCTAGACTACCCTGGAAAAGGTTGTCCGATTATGAGATCAGCAGCATAGCCACACGAGCAAGAACAAGTGAATACTATGCCAAATGCCTCGTGACGAAGCTCGTGAGTGATGACATTCTGATAAATAGTAGCTGTTCTGGAGTGAGATCTTGGGAGGACTACATATGCAGTAGACCCCCAGTCCAAAGGATTGATCCAGGCACCCTTAATTACGCACTAGAGATGACATTTGATATGTTCGCCATTAGTGAATTGGAGAAGGAAAAGTGCATCCAGGAATGTTTCATTAGCATCGATGCCTATTGCAGAGACCTCTTCAGAAAATCCATGAAGGGGAAGTCTGGAAACGGAGCGAATGGAGAAGGAAAGGATATCCATGAAACCCATCGTGATAGATGTACACCGGAGAGAAGCGGGGACTTACTAAATAGTTGTAAAGTGGAGACAGACAATGATGATGAGTATGGTTGGTACAGTCCTGGTGAAGCTAATGACACGATAGAACCCGATCCAATGAGTGATGGAAGTGATGAAGAAAGAGTAGAAGTAGCGAATATAGGGGGAGAAAGGACAGTAGAGAGTGATGATGATTCTGGAGATAAGTGTGTTGGGTATAATCCAAATGAAAGTGAAGGTAGGATGGCAAATGATCCTCTGAGGGGTGAAAAAAATGACCAAAGAGATGATAAGTGTACCGGGTACAGCCCAAGAGAAGGTAAAGGTGAATATGTAGTGAAAAAGAGGCATTACTGGGAACCTTTATCTGAAGACTCTATCATCAAAATACGGGCTAAGGCGAAAACAAGGGGGCACTTTGCCAAGTTTGTCCTTACAAATATGCTGGATGATGGCATTCTGAAAAAAAGTACCTGGAGTGGGAGCTCGACAGCATTGGGTAAGAGATCCCATGCCCAACCAATTGATCCGGACATTCTGAGGTATATCTTGAACACCACATATGACATGTATGGTGTTGAAGAATCTGACAAGGAAAATTGTTTCCGAGAATGTGTGAGGCATGTCGATGCGTACTGCAGATTACTGTCCGACATGGCAAAGCCTAAAATTGAAAGAAAACAGGGAGTAACGGATGAGAATGAGAGTACTGTTGAAAAGAAAAGGAGTAGGGGACTCGCAGGTCCGGATAATCCATTGTCTCAAAAGGAGATCTGGATCTTGCATGACAAATCTAGTAACCGGACCTGTTTCGCTAGGCGGCTCTTGAGCGAGTGCATAAGCAATGACGTTCTGATGAAAAGCAACTGCGATGGAAAGTGCAGGGGAAAGAGATCCAACGTCAAAGCAATCGACCCTAACATTCTTAGATATGTTCTGGACACAACATATCGTACATATCATGTGGCTGAAGCGGACAGGAATATATGCAAAAGCCAATGTACCGCTTACATTGATAGATATTGCGGGCAACTGCATCATAAAAACGAGTCGTTAATTGATGCTGATGATGGGTGGAGGAAATCTAGTGAAGATGAAGAAAAGGAAGAGGAAGAAGAGGAGGAGGAGGAAGAAGACGAAGAAGATTAAGAAGAATAAGGTTCTCATTCTGATTTTGATTTTGAAAATGTCTGATGAATTTAGATGAACAAAATGGAAATGGTGATGATGAAAGTGAATGGAAGGGAGAACGATGATGGAGAGAAGATTAAGACAGTTTGCACAATAAAGATGAGTCTATAGAGAAGGAATAACAAATTTCAGTACTGGTACTTACATTTAGTAATATCTACCGTGAAGACACTTTTACATCTGCTCATCTGCTTAATCAGAAAAGAGAAATTTTGCTTTGACACAAGGAAGCAATTTTTTGAACAGAAAGGAACCAATCTTTCATATTTTTTGTGTCTTGTTTTAGTAGTACATGTACATAACACTGTCTATCTAATTCTGTGGACAATTATCGCATTTTCAGATTATAACATTCTTTAGTCTAATTTTTTTATCTTGTATGATAAAAATTCACTTTTTAACTCTCAAAAATGCCAGAAAGGAAAAATGATAAAGTGTTATAGAAAGCTAGATTATACATACCGTGTGAGTCAAAAAAAAAAGTTTACATCTAGAAAATTGGTAATTATTTTTAAAATCCTCTATAAACAATAAATTATTATACATCTTATGAAAGAGTGTTTTATCCCAAATCATTTTTGTGTGGTATGTGTTCACGCTTGGATGAACAGGAGGAATTATTTGCGACAGTGCAAAATAAGACTTGCGCCAAAGTGATGCCTACAGCTCGTGTTATGTTGGGATTAGCGGAGTGAGAGAATGAATTTAATGTATCTAATGAAATGCAATGAAAATGCTTTTTGCAGAAGCAAAGTCACACACGCGCACAAATTTTCATTGATATTTGATATTTGATATGTGTGGCGTGTTTAATTTTGTCAGGGATGTTATTTGGATCTGCAAAAAGCAATTTAATACCCAAATTCCAATTGTTTTATACATCAGATAAGCAACTTTGGCGCAATTCGAATTTTTGCACTCTCGCAAAAAATTCCTCCTGTTCATCCAAGCATGAACACATACCACACAAAAATGATACCAAATGATTTGGGATAAAACACTCTTTCATAAGATGTTTAATAATTTATTGTTTATAGAGGATTTTAAAAATAATTAGCAATTTTCTAGGTGTAAACTTTTTGAACTCACTCTGTATATTGGTGTGACAATGTTACATTATTTCTTTGCAATTACTCCTCTAGCTTAAAGGTACTATGTCCCATTATTTTTTATTTGTCTGGTAGTTAGTCAGAGGAGAGCTGAATGACAATATAATAAGTTAATGCAGCTTTAAGAGCTAATTCATTAATAATAATATATAAAAAAAAACTTTATTTTACTGCGAAGTGCAGTTGAAGGCGCAGATTTGTTCTTGTGAACTTTTCTCAAATAATAGTAACAATGGCATTTCTAAAACTAAAGATGACAAATCTGGCCATACAGTAGTGTTGTTGAAGTTCGTTCGTACAGTTCGATGCTGTACCATCACTATAACCCCAGTGAAAAATAGTCAAAGTACACTACTGTTGCAACTTTGTAACCTCAATTTTGTAAATATTTATTGAAATCTTTGCCGTACAGTGACACATGGCAAAAAACATAGCCTGCAGGCAAATAAGTCTTTGTGTGGTAAGTGTAGATTTTATAAAATGTTGATATTGTTTTGTTATAGTTTTTAAAAATAATACTGTCATGTGAAATTGGTGCACATATTTGCAAGTACCTGTACTATTCAAGATATATCAAGAGCTTGTTACATTATGTTATATGTATAAAGATGTCAGCATGTAATTTGCTTTATCACATTTGTTATTAAATTCAGTATTCTCTACATACTTCCATTTTGTAATAACTCATATTTGAAAGATGATTTTTTTTGTGTGTGTGTGTGTGTGTGTGTCATTATTTTGTTGATAATGAAATGTGACAATTGTAGCAAGAAAACTATATTTTACAAGATATTCTATTGAGTATTGTTTTTGGAGTTCCTACCAAGAATAAACCATATATTGTCACGGTCACTTTGTGAAAGAGATATGAATAATTATTGCAACTTCATAGTCATCAGTTTAATTGGGTAGAGTCCACTGTAATATTCCCCATTTTGGTAAAGCGTTATTTCTTATGGATTTTTAAAAGAACAATTGAAATTGTGTTGGGCAGTTATAAATATCCATTTGTATTATGTCACATTCATGATTCATATTTCCAGAGCTAGAGAGCAGCAAGTTCCAATGTATATTTTTGTTGAATCATTGTATGATAAAACGTATTAGCAGAAGTACAAACATGTCTGTGTCATTGCAAGTAGGGAAAGTTTTCTACTGCTGATGGTTGTAACTAGATTGGATATTCAATAAAAAGAAAAAGTGCATTTCTTAAACTTACAACTTGTTGGATATTTCTTTCACTTTAAGGAACATTTAAAAGTTTGTAAATTTTTCTTGACAGAGGTATGAACCTGGTATATACATGTAGTATAACAGCGTGGAACTCCCAAAATTCAGAGCAAATTATTTGGTTCTCTTTTGTATTTGCATAACAATTCAAGATATTCAACTATGCCTTGCCAATGTGTTTGTAATGATTTACCACATTTTATAAAGTAGTGACAGAAAGAACCTGTGTTTATAAACGATATATGTATGGGAATTTTGAACACAAAACAATGCTTAGCTATGGGGGGGGGGGGGGATTAAAGAGAGGGTTTAGGGATATTTGGAATGAGAAAGAGGGCGGGAATGAGGGAGAGAGAGAAAGTGTGAGAGAGAGAAGGTAGGGGGAGGGGGAGATTTGTAAAGAGAAAGGGTGGGAATGAGGGAGAGAATAGAAGGAAGAGAGAGCAGAGGCAGTGCTTCTTAGGGAGGCAATGCATTGGGAGGAGGCAGTCTAATGTGTACCGTAAATATTTGTGTATGAGATGCACCCCCTATTTTCAGGGCCAAAAAATGTCAAAAAATCCCATGCCCAACCAATTAATCCAGACATTATGAGGTATATCTTGAACACCACATTTGACATGTATATGACATGTACATGTAAGCCAGATCCCTGTTAAAAAATGCATGTGGGGAAGGACTTTTATTTTACTGCGAGATGCAGTTAAAGGTGCAGAATTGTTTTTGTGAACTTGTCACAAATACAAGATATTTTATTTGGTCTTTGCAAACAAGTTATATAGAAATTTGTTTTCCACTGGCGTTACAGTAATATTCAAGATAATACATAATTACAAGAAAAAAAAATACATCCCGTTTATAGAATGAAATAGATGAAATAAGAAACAAATACATGCAAGAGATAATGAAGCGACAAAAATGGTCATTGGTACTTCAAATCATGAGTTTCAAAATTAAGCCTTGATCGTTGGTATTTCAAAACATATAATTAATTTCCGACGCAGAAGTTTTTAACTTTTAATCTTTGAATTGAATACATGAACAGAGTCAGGTACAAATGAATATCTGAATTTCTGAAAGGCAGGTTGGATTGGGGCAAAGTCAGATACAATGAATAAAATAAATGAAGTGGATGGGTATTGTCTTTCATGATTGCACAGACCTTATCAACACTTTGCTCAGTACAATGAAACTCGACAGAAGCTAATTCTACCCCAATTATGCATTGAGCTATTTTACGTGGCCTTTCCAATTTTTTCTTGTCCTGTTTTGAGAGATTGCCAAATGAACATATAATATTGAAAAGCAGGACACTCTTTATTATTGAATTGTAGAACAGGGTCAGGATCGTTGCATCTTTATGGAAACTTATCAACTTATGCAAAAAACAACAACCTCTAATTGGCTTTCTTATACACCGATTGTGTGTTATCCCTCCATGATGATTAGTCATTTAATAGTAACAAGGTAATTTTTTAAACAAAAGATGACAGACAAGTCTAAGTCCAAACAGAAATCCGAAATCCAAACAGGTAGAAATCCATACAGGTAGTGTTGTTTAAGTTCGATCCTACAGTTCGATGCTGTGTCATCACTATAACCCAGGTGAAAAATAGTGAGAGTACATTACTGTTGCAACTTTGTAACCTGGATTACAGATTATATAATCTAGTACAGTTTTACTCTGCCACTTAAAATAACTTCATACAGTATCTTACTTGATTGTATGGGTGCGAAATGGTGAGTCAACACACCTTGTATGACTGAGCCTGGAGACATTGCCAGGCACAGTGCAAGTGGAGAGGGCACAAATCAACACTTCATTATTTGTTTTTGTTTTTTTACCTGTGTATAAGACGCACCCCTTCCTTTCAAATTTTTTTTCGGCGGGAAAAAAGTGTGTCTTATACACAGAGATTTACGGTAATCAAATACCGGTATTAAGAAAAAGATAAATGGCGCTTAGCACTGATTTATTCATTCACTTTTTCCTCTTTCCCTCTCTCTTTTTTTCTTTTTTTTTTCCCTTGGGGGGGGGGGGNACTGCCCCATCACCCCTGGCTACACATCTTACTTTGTCCTTTCCTATCTTCATTTGGCAACTACTGTACATGTATGACAGTGTATTTTTACACATACAGTGAAAATCACATTAAAACAATGATTTTGATTACCGGGTACATTATAAAAATACTAAACGTTTGTCATAAAGAATACTTGTCCACAATACAGACATCGCAGCAATGCCACAGATGTGATTATAGGAGTTCACAAGGAGATATCACTACCAATAGTAAAACATTCAGGTGAGTGCTTTGTCTTGTTTAACGTATATTTGCAAGATTTTACATCAAACAAAGGAAGACACCCGCATTTAGCACTTGTCTGATATTAGAAGGATCTAAGCTGACAAGTTGGTGTACATACATGTTTGCACAAACTGTATTTTGCCTGACATGAGTAGTTCATGTTATATATATCTGAATTTATATGAATTCATAGCATAATTCAGTATTTGAATATTAAAGATTTAATTTGATACCAAGTTGTCTGCAGTAGACCACTACAACTTTACCATGAAATAAACAGTAAAACGTTCAGTGTCGCAGCTTGCAAGTGCCAAAAATGTCCTTTTAAAACATTTTACAAACAGATCTTTGTACATGTACTTGAAAATTCTAATTGCAATATATTTCATCACTTGTTTTCATAATTTTACAAATTGCAAAGGATAGCATAATGTATGACATAAGAGAGCAAATCCTTTTGTTTTTTTCCATCTTCTCCTATTATGTAATGTTCATTATTTTTGTGAGGATTATGAATGATACTAAATTGGTCTTACCGTTTCATATTTTCTTTCAGGCTGTTCATCACATTGCTGTACATTCGCCATTGGAAAGACTTTGTGCTAAAAACACAAGCCATCATGTACAACGTCCTATCAGATCCAGATTCTTCAAATATGTAACGGGTAAAGGCAGAATTGTTAATAAAATATGACATTGATTTAATTTAATCGAAAACGTAAAAGTACTTGAACACTGCCTGACAACAGCATACATTTTTGTTCTGGGGTAGACTACCTTCTTGGAGATCAGGGGAGGGGGAGGTTCAGGCTTGAGGGCAAATTGATTTATGGATAAAGGGCCATTGAACATGACACAGAAAACTGCAATACTTGTTAATATGTGGAAGGCAATCAGTATAATGAATTAGGTTTTTATTATTAGAGTAGGTACTTTCAGGCTTATGGCGTTGCTAAATTTTAGCCTCAGTCTGGCCCTTTATCTTTTTACCTTTCTATTGTGTCATTTTAACTTTGCACTATTGAGTATTGAAGTGCTAATGTCATACTCGCTCATCGTCCAGGTTACTAGTTCTAAACAGCACAGCCTGTGTATGAGGTTCACCACAAAATCATTCAATCACCACACCATTGTTTTGCACAAAAATGTTTGGAACCAGCAACCATGACAACTTGGTTAAGAGTAACATCACACTTCGGTACTCTATGACATCTTGTTAACGCTCATTTAGACTAAGAATTATGTTACCCAGTTTAGGAGGAGTGAATAAAGTCCCTCTATTGAGGGAAAAGAGCTCATCATTTGGTCTGCCTTGTCATTGTTGAGTTTTGACCCAAGTCATGGTGGTTCTGTGTATGTGGATTGGTTTTTCTTATATGGATTAGAGAATTGAATATCTCCATTCACTCTTCTTCTTGTCAAAGTAAGCAACACCTCTTTCAGCAAGTGATTTAAGAATATTTATTGCTGTATGAAGGTTTATTGCCTACTTGTTTCTATTATTCACTATGTGTGGTGATATGAATGCTGTACAAAGGAGTCGTTAATGACTACTCATCCATACAAATCTATATCACAATTGATAATTCTAGGTTCCCTTTTCCCTTCAAATGTATTTTTGGTATTTCTGTGTTTAAAACTTTGAAGTCCGAAATGCAGATGTCGAATTGGGTGATAATGGCGAAAAAATTGCTCCTTTTAAAAAAAGCCTTTTTGGGAAAAGTAGAATAAATTAAAAAACTTTTTAATAGTTGTTTTTACTACAGTATATAACTGAATTGTCTTTAGGATGGTAAAGGCTTGAACTTTTGAAAGAAATGATTTTCACATGTGGATAAGTGAATGTTGTTTCATCACACTCAATTTCATAATTTGTTTGTTTTGTTTGTTTCATTTCTGCGTTCACAGAATTCCACAGCAGAGATTGGTCACTTTGAGAGGCTTAGCAGAAATGGAACAGAACAAGATAGAGAGATAGAGGAACCAGAGGAAGGGAATGAATCGGATACACTTGATGAAGAGGAGAATGCAACGAGAGAGAAAGAGGAGGAGAGAATGAGAGAGGCAAAGAAAGAAGAGGAAAAAACCAAGAAGAGGAAGAAGATAAAAGAGATTGATAGGGATACTCAGTCACAGATAGATTACTTCCAGGAAATTGCAGAGAGTCTGAAAGCATTTGCTTGCATGATGGTAGATATGAAGGTTGTGAAGGTTGAAATCAGAAACATCAAATCAATGCTGCAAGAACTCACAGGGAAGAAGGATAGAGATAAGGAGAGAGTAAAAGAGGACAGTGCTTGGGATGAACGGCAGAAGAATAGAGATAGGGTGAGAGTAAGAGAGGACAATGCTCGGGAAGAACAGCAGAAGGAAAGAGATAGGGAGAGAGTACGAGAGGACAATGCTCGGGAAGAACAGCAGAAGGAAAGAGATAGGGAGAGAGTACGAGAGGACAATGCTCGGGAAGAACAGCAGAAGAATAAAGATAGGGAGAGAGTACGACAGGACAATGCTCGGGACGAACTGCAGAAGGAAAGAGATAGAGGAAAGATGAATGCAGGAAGAGTAATGCTTGAGAATGATTATAGAACACATGTCAACTTTGGAGAGGATGAGAATTATACAGGTAATGAATACACGGAGGAAAGTGATGATGATCAAGCTGAAGGGTTTGTGGACATTCTTGATGACGCCAGTGACAGTGGAGATAATGGTTTTGGGATTGAAGAGAGAGGTGCAAGAAGCATAGATGAAGATTCTGGAACATTAGATAAGATGGGAGAGGAGGATATAAGAAGTGTCGTCAGAATCGGCGTGTCAGAACGAGACGAGGAAGATTTGGGTCAAGAGAAGATTTCAGGAAAGGCAACATCTCCAGAGAGGGTAACGACAGATGTAGAGAAAGCTTGTTCAAAAAAGAGGATGGCGTGGGAGAAATTGTCTATGGGTGTGATCTGTCACCTGTATGAAAGGGCTATTACGAAGGGTAATTTTGCAAGGAGTGTACTGATGAAGCTAGTTGATGAGGACATTCTGGTTAAAAGCACCTGCTACGGAAAATCCAAGTTGGGCTCCAGAAGACCCAGAGTCAAAGCAATTGACCCAGACATTCTGGAGTATGTCTTGGAGACAACATACGACGTGTATGGTGTAGAAGAACATGAAAAGGAAAAATGCCGCTGGGAATGTGTCCAATCAATTGATTCACATTGTAGACATCTGTCCAACTCGCAAGTCAAACAAGATGTTGCAAGAGGAGGTGCAGTGAAGGGGTCACCATGGCAGCGTTTATCTGACAAAGAAGTCAGTGACATTAGGTCATGTGCAAAAACAATGACTACTTTTGTCACAGCTCTCTTGCGAAAGATAGTTAGTGATGAGATACTGGTCAATAGTAACTGCTCTGGGTTAGCACATTCAGGCTCTGGAAGACCAAACGTCAAAAGAATAGACCCTGATATTTTTAGTTACATCTGTGAGTCTACGTTTAATGCATATGATATTAAAGAATGTGATAAGAAAAAGTGCATTAAAAAATGCACCACATGCATCGATTCACACTGTAGATACCTGTTTTGGAAAAAATGTGGGAGTAAGTCAAGGAAAGGAACAACGGATGCAAGTATAAACGAGAATGTTCCCAAAGACGGAAGGTTCGAGAGCAGACATGACGTTGAGAAAGAGCAGGTACAGAGTGCAACAGGGAATGACACTGATAAAGACAGTGAGATAGAAAACATAGAGGAGGAAATACGCTGGGAGAGTTTATCTGATGAAGACATCATTGACATCCATACTAGGGCCAGATCAAGAGCAGATTTTGCCAAAAGTATCGTGAGAAAGATTGTTGGTGATGAGATACTGGTCAATAGTAACTGCTTAGGGATAGCAGGTTCAAACTCTGGAAGACCAAACGTCAAAAGAATAGACCCGGATATTTTGAGTTACACGTTTGAGACTACATTTAATGTCTATGGTATTGAAGAATGTGATAAGAAAAAGTGCATTAAAGAATGCACCACATGCATTAATTCATAATGTAGATACCTGTTTTGGAAAAAACGTGGTGGTAAGTCAAAGAAAGGAACAACGGATGCAAGTATGAACGAGAGTGCTCCAAAATATGGTAGGTTTAAGAGCAGACACGTTGGAAAAAAGCGGGTGCAGAGTGCAACAGAGAATGATGACACTAATAAAGACGGTGAGAGAGAAAACATAGAGGAAGAAATACACTGGGAGAGTTTATCTGATGAAGACATCATTGACATAAATACTAGGGCCAGATCAAGAGGAGATTTTGCCAAAAGTGTCCTGAGGAAGATGGTGGGCGATGACACGTTAATTAATAGCAGCAGTACCTCTGATGAGACAGTAAAATCAGATGGACTCCAGCCTATTGATCCGGACATTCTCAGTTATGTCATTAGATCGACACATGATGTGTATGGTGTTATGGAGGCTGAGAAAACAAAGTGCCACAGTGAATGCTTAGATGCTATTGATTCATACTGTAAATACCTACGCGATAACAGATAAAGATTATTGGAACATCATAGAGAAAGAGAGAGAGAGAGAGCGAGCGAGCAAGAGAGAAGTCACAAGGGTGATGGAAGAGAGAGAGAGCGAGAGAGAAGTCACAAGGGAGATGGAAGAGAGAGAGTGAGAGAGTGAGAGAGTGAGATGAAGCAAGGAAAACAAGAGTCAAACTGTGAGAGACGAGAGATGGATGGCAAATGAGAGAGAGAGAGAGAGAGAGATAGATTGGGGGAAGGGACGGGTATGAATAAAAAGTCTGGCTGGAAGTCTAGGGAAATGTAGTGTGAGGAGGAAGTTTTAAAACATTTGTATTCATGGCTCTATCTGATGCATTTGATTTTTTGTATGATTTAAGGTGTTAAAATGGGAAGGTTTCCTTATTATTCCAAAACTGTCAATAATACTAGTTCTGAAAATGTTGTACATGTATGTACATTGAACAACATTTAAACATTCCATTTCATATCTGCTATACTGCTAATATCTTTGGAGCAAGATTAACAAGTATATGTAGTCTCATTAATACTTGATTAATTTCACTTGTACATATATATTTGCATGTTTGTGCTTTTAGCTTGTTAAACAGATGTCTGCTTTATTCTGACAATATTTTGTTAATCATGTCTTTAAAACTTTAAGTTACATTCACTCCTGAATATGCAAGCATTCCAACAAGTTATTGTGAATAATCCATTTTGAGGTACTGAATCCAAATAGAGCTCAGGCTGTAAAGAACTATTTTTCATATTGTAGCTTGTTGTGATGGAGCTGTACATACATTAAGTACACTGTGTTGTGTATAAGCTGGATTTATTACTTCATTGTGGTATCATGATTGTAAAGAATTTTTTGTTAAAAGCTTGTTCAAATTTGGAAAAGGAAAATTGATTTGTGAGACGGAATTCTGCACATTCTGCATTTATTTTTATCAGAGTACATTTTGGAATTGTTTATTTCTTGTTATTTCAAGTTCTTTTTTCCCTTCAAATTTATGTCTGTAATATGGTGTGATTAATGGTCCCTTTTTTATGTGTAAGAGTTGACTACTTATCATCCATTCAAACATTTATAGCCTGGACACATGACTTTTTGTTGTATGTAAGTTTTTTTAAAGCCCATCGGATTGCCAAAAGAAATTTTAAGTGTTTGAAGATGTTCATGCGTGGGTATATAGTCGTTTGTGAAGTAGGCAACTTGGCGATCACTATATAACCCTGAGCCAATGTGTATTACTCTCCTGTGCGTTTGTCCCGTTGCTGCCCTCTAAAATACACCCACGCTTGAGCAACTCTAAGATTGATACTCTCTGAAATAATGAGGTAAATTTTGTACAAAAAACCCCCCATTTGCTGAAAAAAAGGAAGAGGGGTTGATACAATGTGGCAGTTGATATTGTTCTGCACCTGTAGACACAATTAATGAAGGCAGTTTTTAAGATATTTTTTCATATTAAACTTTCATACGTCCTTGCATTACAGTGACTGCGTGAGGTTGAAAGCGCAGAATGTTCAGGATATTAATGAGATTTGTAATTCTTTGCCTAAATTGCCTCAGATTATTCAATATTTCATGTCTAAACAGAAATATCCGTTGATAAAAGAAAGATGAGTTAAGTAGAGAAATAAAAGAAGGATGTGTGAGAAACTAGCAAGTACATTTATTTGTCTGGTTATATGGAAAATACCTAATTGTTGGTCTTTGGCTTTCATGTACCTGCTGCATGTACATCTGTACATACAGTACTTGTATATCGTAATGTCGCTAAAACAATGACAAATATTCATGCGAGGCATAATAGACCATTTTAAAGAGGAAATATGATCTTGCGTGTATAGTTTTCTGTTGTGATATGTTTTTTTTTATATTGACAAATAAATTTTGAATCTTATGTTAAAGAGAATTGTAAAGTTGCACTTTTTTCTGAAAAAAACTATAATACTCTTTACACACTTGTTTTGCTTAACCCCTTACTCTGCTTAGCCCTGTACTTACTTTTTTGGCTTTTCTCACTGCAATTCCTTAGCCCCGTACTAGCCATGGCGTGAATATTCATTAATTCGTTCCACTGCGTAGTCCTGGACTATTTTTCGTTTCTGTTCTCATTTATTATTTTGGTTGGCACCACAATTGTGGAGTTAGCACCACAATTGCGAGGTTAGTCCTGCTATTTTGCAGGGCCAGCTAACCCCGTACTGTAGGTGGGGCTAGCCCACTTTGGTAAATACAAGTCTGAACAGAAAGTGGAATAGGCTTAACCCCGGACTATAGGTGGGGCTAAGACCCCCTTTAACCCCACCTATAGTACGGGGTTAAGCAAATTTTTGCCAGTGTGAAAAGAAAGTGGAATAAGCTTAAAGCCGGACTAAAGGTGGGGCTAAGATACCCTTTAACCCCACCTATAGTACGGGGTTAAGCAAAATTTTGCCAGTGTGACAACAGTATGTAAAGATAATAATAATAATAATAACATTTATAGGGCGCTTTATACAGATGTTTCTAAGCGCACAGGTGGTACTGTCTAACTTTTAAAGATCATTGAAAAGATGCAAAAGTCAGGTAGCATGAGTGTGTGGGTGTGAGTGCATGTGGATGAGTGAGTGTGCATGTAGTTGTGCGTTGGTGTCTTTTTCTTCTTCTTCTTCTTCTTCAAGATAATCTGCCTCCTTCAATACTGAAGATTCTTGCAGATGCCGTATACTCGGCCTGGTTGGGGTATGCAGGTGGACCATTACACCGGGGTGTGTGTGTGTGAGTGTGCATGTGGATGTGCCAGTGTGGATGCATGTGTATGTGAGTGGGTTAGTGAATACGGGTGAGTGTGGATGTGAGTGGGTGTGAGTGCATGTGGATGTGCCAGTGTGGGTTCTTTTTTTCTTTTTTTTATAGTTCTTTT
>BEXV01001308.1:61790-78850 GCA_003118195.1 Hemicentrotus pulcherrimus
GTATGTAATATCATTAAAGTATAGACTGCTGTCAAAACTAGTCTATTTTCAAAGTAATTATTATCTGTTGTCATGGAATTTCATTTGATGTAATTTAATTTATAATTTGTATGTAATATTATTGATTGTCCATAATTTTTATGTAATAATGTAGGCTTAATATGTAAGTTGTATGAATGTAATAATGTAAAGCACATAGAGGATTGTCATTGATGAGTATTATGTGCTATATAAATCACAATTAATATTATTATACCATAGACAGGTCTCATCCTTTAAAATAATGACAGCTTAATCTTTGTAATGATACATGTGTAAAAATAAAGAGTGGAATACAAGTTGTTTGGATTCCATTCTTTTTTTTTGTAATATTGGATAATCTGGATTCTTCATTGCATTAGCAATTCATGAAAGTACATGTATTCATATTTAAGTGGTTTCTAACGATGCACCGCGATATTGCCAGAGATTTGCCTAAAATTGCAATCACCAATGGAATTATAATATCTCTTACAGCCCCGCTGCCCTACTTATAGCTACTTGCGCTCTCTATGTAGCAATTGGTGACCATTAATGCCCATGATCCCCTTTTTAAAATGTTAATTGAAAGCTTATTTGATGAGATAACACCAGCCAGTGACCATGCAGAGAGGTCTAATCCCCCTGGCTAAACTAGTGCAGTGGGGCTTTAACATATTGACTACTGGATTCTCTAATTCCTGTAAGCTTAATACAGGTGCAATCCGGTTCCCCTAGGCGGTGGGTAGAAGAATCTTCAATATATGGTGAAGTCATCTATCGTGTAATAGAAAATCAGTATATAAAGTTCTTGCCTTTTATCCAACCAATCTTTTTGTTTTCCTTGTCCATAGGGTTCATACCCTCTGGAGTCTTTCACCATTGGACAGAAGGTCAAAGCAAAGGTCATAGGTTGTCGCCGTGGCAAGAGAGGACAGCATCTGGCCGTCTCACATGGCCATGGTGCTCTGTCTCTTCTAGAACTAAGCATTAGGAAAAGGTATGCTCTCTCTCCCTATTATTTGTATTTACCTCAATATCTACCTCTTTCTCCCCCTCCTTCGCCCTTTTCTCCTCCCCTCACTCTCTGTCCTCTCTGTTTTCTCTTTTCCTGTTTTCTCTTTTCTCTTGCTATCCCTCTCTCTTGCTATCCCTCTCTCTTGCTATTCATCTACCCCCCCTACCTCTCTCTCTCTCTCTTGCTATCCCTCTACCCCTCTCTCTTCCCCTCTCTTTACCAATTGCCATCTCAGCATTTATTGATGCAAAGTAGTGACTTCTTTCTTCAATTGATTAAAAACTACTCTAATATGAATTGTGTATGTGAGAATTGAAGCCAAGCATTGTCAATGGGAAAATGTCAAGTATGGGTTGGCAGAAGGAAAACAAAAGGAGCAGGATTGCAAAGTTAAAAGTGACCAATTGAATAAAGGCTGGAAATACCATTTACACTAATGGTAATAGGAATAGCCAATTGAGACACTATCTACATGTATTTGCCATAAAATACAATTTCCTCATGTGCTATGCTTTGTTACTAGTGTGATGGAAGCAGACAGTGTACCTTCTGATGAACAAAGCAGTGAGAATGAAATGAATGCTTTCCAAATAGGACAAACAGTCACTTGCATCATCAACAGAGTAAGTAATATTCACTGTAACTATAAGGGACTTTTAGATTTGGGTGGACTGATACCTGGGACGTCCATTCACGGCAGTGCATTAAAAGGATGTCGACCGTAGCAATCCCCATTGTCTTGGTGCGAATCTAAAAGTCCCTAGTATGTCATCTTTGAACTGGTTTGAACTGGTTTAAAGAGAGAAGTAGGTCACTCAACTGTACAGCCTGAATGTATTTTCATGTTGTAAATTAGACAGGAAATTCTTGGTGTGTGATGTACACTCACAGAGGTGTAACATACAAGCTTGGAATTTTGGAAATTGCAATCTACATGAAATCTACAAGAAATCAACAGAAGAGTAATTTTTCTAGGCACAAATTTGTAAAGAAGGAGGATTGTGAAATTAACAAGAAACTAAAAGGCTTTCATTTCCAATTAAAAGTGCTGAAGCTCAATGTCAGTGAATTTCAAGGTCAAATCAAGTTTTTTTTAGTTGCATTAAAAGTAGGTTAGTGGACATCGATAGCGAGATGAGTTTATTAGATATTGGAACCAATTTGTTGACTACCATATAGGTTAATTAATATGAAAATAAAAAATTATTTACTCCCGTTATTTCATGATCTGAAGAAACATTTTTATAACTTCTACTGGGAAATGATAAATATACAGGTGAAAGATAACAAGTAAATTTAAGTGAAATCCTGTTTTGTCAATCATAGATGTTTATTGACTAGCATATTTTTTTTTGTATGACATGAAATTTGATTATAAATCAATTTAAGTGAAATCTATCAAAACATGTATCCGAATAGGCCTATTGAAAAAAAAATGCTATAATCCCTATAATATATCCATTAGTCATTGTTGTTATCCATTTTGCAATGTAAAATTGTAATTTGTCTACAGTTCCACAAGGAGATTCTATGGGTTCACATCAGTCGATCTCTGGAAGGCAAAATTCATCGTCTAAATCTCTCCAAGCATGCCTCTACACTGGAGAACCCCGAGTTGTACTTCAAACCGGGTCAGGTTCATAGGGCAAAGGTCGTGAGGCAGGATAATGAGCACAACATGCTGGAGCTGTCTATGAGTGGTAATTCAACATTCAGTTATTTCTTAATCAGAAATCTGCATGTACATTATGACTAGTTAAAATGTGTGTGCTATAAGTTTTTCAATGAATATATTTCTTGGTATTATTATGGTTTTTTTAAAACATGTAATTATTGGAGATGTTTTTTTTTTTAATGTACATGTAAATCTCACAAAACATTCATGGATGCTTTAGTGATGTTCAAACCAGAGTTATTGGATAAAGCCAAAAAACAGTTTAAATTATATTTTTATGTTTCCATGGTAATCTCTAATCATCAAAAGAATAGACCAGTTCACAGTTAGCACATAGCTGCAATGGCCCCGAATATCCACAGATCTTCAAAACATGAGGAGGTCCCACTTTGTACATTTTGAAACAATCACTCCTACAGCAATGGAGGTGCTACATAAATAGCCTTTGTTTCCCCTTTCCAAAGAATACTTCAACCTGTGTTTCATGAAGTGCACTGCTTGAGAATTAATGAGTAATGATTACATGACTTTCATGAGCACATAACCAGTATTTTGTCTACTGGTATGTGTATTTCAAAATTTGTTTTGCATTGACCTTTAACTGCTCATGCTCAGACTGCAACTGTGAATGCCATTGTCTTTTAAGAGTAAGTGTACATGGGAATGAAAGTCTTATTTAGGGTATTCTCCCACTTATGACACTGAGTTCCCATTGGACATCTACTTATTCAGATGGTCATATCACAGCCAATACTTGACATATTCAAATTGTTTTCGACATTCGGACATTATATTTGATGCCCTTTCGGAAAATTAAGAAAAGATTGAGAAATTCTAAAAATAGATTTTTGATGATGTCACACTTCACCACTCTATGATTTTTGTGTGTGTTATTTTAGGATGCACTGCAACCACCTTTGAAGTAGGGTCTGTGGTCAACTGTAAAGTGACCAAAATCCAGGCAAACAAGGCTCAAGTTCAGCTCCCCTACGGTCTTCAAGGCAGCGTGTTTGTGACGGACATCGATGATATCTACCAAGAAAACCCTCTGGAAAGATTTGAGCTCCATAAATATCAGAGGTATAATGCTAAAGATGAAGGCCAAAATATTTCATATTGACCAGTGTAGGGCATGTGTAGAGAGAGATTACCACTAAAGGTGCTATGTGAGAAATACATTCTTGCTTTCCTTCTAGATTTCACTCATCACGAATTTGATCTTTTTTTGTTGTTGCTTGTTTGATTACATTTGTGATAATATAATCACTGTTAAAATTATTATTATAGCTCTTAAATTGTAATAATATTGTTTTTTGGAATAAATTTGTTTTCTATTACGAGTTTGGACTGATATTTATTGAATTAATAACCATTTAATTATCAATTTACATCCTCAAATTGAGTTGGATGTATTTTTCTGATTCAATTCATCACCGTTTACATGATAGATGCTGTATAACTGAAGCCAGCAAGGGGAAGCATGGTGCCTCTGTCTCCATGCGACCTTCCCGGGTCAAGAAAGCTACCCCGCCCTCAGGATATGACCTAGAGATACGAACCCTAGATGACCTCAAGAAAGGTCAGGTCGTCAGAGGTTATGTAAGGCACTGCTCAGAGAAGGGAGTCTTTGTCAGGTGACTATAAAAAACTTCTCTTTTCCATAACATTAATGGCACTTGGCAAGAATTATCATAGCTTGTAGAGGAGAGATAGTTGCATCACCAGCAGACGAGCTCCTTCATAGATCATAGAGCACCAAAATTGTTCTATCCCGTCGACCTAGCTGCTAACCATTCCTATTTTGCAGGAATGTTTCCTAATTTTGGGCCTTAAAGCTATTTGTTTTGAACTCTAGATTCCTCTCTTTTTCTGAAATATTCTGTGTGAAATGTATACCAAATAGTCTGTATTCCTAATTTTGCCTTGAGAGATTCCTAATTTTCGCTGTGAAAGGTTTGGCAGGTATGCATTGAGATTTTATATGGGAGGGATCTGTTTGTAGCTTTTTGGGTGCTCATGTTTTGATAAATTATCCTTGAATAATTTGCCTAAACTATCCACAGATTTGATAGAATTCTAAATCATACATAGTATCATTGTGAGATGTTACCATTGTTATTGCTTTTGTATTTTGATGTTTTTAATGTAATGTAATATCTGAAATTTTTGTTAAACATACGATACAAGCCCGGAGCTGCATGTCATGTTGTTTTCGATGATCTAATTAAAATCATTTTATTTTATTTTTCTGTAGTCTTTCATCAAACCTCCATGGGCGCATCCTGCTGAAGAAGCTCTCTGCTTTCTTTGTGAAGGATCCATCTGCAGTATTTACTGTTGGCAAGCTTCTCTCTACCAAAGTGCTTAGGTATGGAACTACAAGAATATAGGCAAGGGGGTATGGGGACGTGGCTGATGACTCCTGGTATCTCTATTCAATTGTTTACCATATGCAATGTATACTTTAAAATGAATGAGTTGCCTTCCCCCAAATTGTCTATGTATGTCCATATCCAGTGCCTGGATATTGATTTCTTTTCCTGTGGATGTGATATTTGGAAGGAAATATTACAAGTTGATTCAAGCAACCTTGGAATATTGAGTTATGTTGCAGAGGAGTTATTGTCCTAAATAGTTGGTTCAATGACTTAAATTTAATTCCAAGTTTTGTTTATCCTTAAATGGATTCCACTTTAAAAGTAGACCCTGTTTAAAACAATTTGTATGTATCACTTATCTGATAAGAACCATTTACAGGAGTGGATCAGAAGAAGTATTGTTTATTTTAATCATAAGTTCTTCGTCCACTTGTGTGCATAGTTACAAATGGACTTATTACAGATATCTCTTGTATTTGATGTCTTTTTATTTGAGATACAAAACTAAAGTGATTAGTCAACATGGTTATGAAATATGTTCTTGTTTCCCTTCCCCACCAAGCATTGACAAGAAGTCTGGAAAGATAGAACTCTCATCCTCCAGCAAGGACACCGGACTGGAAGACCCTGTACCAGAGGACCAGAGACAAGCAGCAGGTACAAACTTGCACCCCTGGTCTACCAGGCTGTGGTACATGCACAGTTGGGTGGGGTTGGGTTGGGTTAATGTTTGGTATAAGAGTGTTATTACAAGGAATTTAGAGTTACATGTATCACCTTCCAGCAAGGACACTGTACTGGAAGAATCTGTATTCATCTATTGGCTCTTCCGGTGCCATCGGGTTTCAACAGCCTAATTCTGTTTGATACTTTTATACTACAAAACACTTTCGAACTACAAAACTTGGCTTTCTCTCAGTATTTGAAAAGAAATCATGCGGTTAACAATTTAATATCATGGAATAATCTTGACAAGCTTAGTTCTCATACATTTTGATAAACTCAGTGTCACTGACAGAGTAAAAGAAAGAATATACATATCGCACCTTGACTTCACATCCCACTGCGATTCTGTTTTTCACATATTTCATATTTTCTTAGTCTCTATTGTTTTAAAAAGATTTTCTCTCTCTTTTTTGTGTACAGTGAAGAGGAAAAGAGATGGCACAAAGAAAGGTAAAAAGTCAACAGAGGATGGGAATGATAGCGGACTAGGTGAGGCAGATCCTCTCAGTGACACAGAAGCAGAGGTTAGTGATGATGTCATATTTAAGATGATTGGAATGGTAGTACATGTAAATATGGTAGTAAATTTACAAGCAGTAGTAGCAGCAATAAAAACGATAATTATATACAGCCCGACAGAACTTTACTTTTACATTGTAGTTTACCAAACTTATTCTAGCAACCATATGTATAGACAGACAACACTGTTTCTCCTGAGCAGTAATTTTCCATTGAAGTCTGCTTTGCAGGAACCTGTAGACCAGTCTTTGTCTCTCTGGAGTGGTCTTTTTATACAGGTTTTAATGTATTGTAGACATAGTACAAATATTTTTTTTTTTTTTTGTCTCTCATTTCCCTTCTGCCCAATAGATTATAACGGTAGCTAAAAAGTCGAGCAGCGACACTCCAAGACTCCAGATTTCTTCTGGATTTAGCTGGGGTGATACCACTACCAAACCAGCCACGTCAAGAAAAGCAGGGACGGCAGATGAAAGTGATGATGATGATGAGAAAGATGAGGAGGAAGAAGAAGATAACGAGGTAGAAATTAGGCAATTGAGGAGTTTATCAATTTTATTTATTGTCCCAATACGTGCCCACAGAGATCTACAAATGTACATTTGTTGTTTTTCCATGAATTTTTATGAATCAATTGAGTTGACGCATGAAAAGTATGATGTGTAATGTGCTTATATGAGAAAGCTCGTACAGATACAAAGCCGTGATTGGTACAAAGCTGGTCATGTGATATCCTGAGAATATAACCCCTTAAGAAAACATTATATTCAAAAAAAAAAAAAAAAATATAATAAAAAAAAAACAAAAAAAAAAAAAAAAAATAAAACATAAAAAAAAAAAAAAAAAAAAAAAAAAAATATAGTACAGTATATATGTAGATATCAACTCACTCTACGCATTTTATCATGTAAACAAACTTTGTAAAGAAGAAATGCCATAATAGTTTTTTGTTTTATGTTGTAGCCACCAGTCAAGAGGAGTAAGAAAGATTTAAAAGAGGAAGAAAAGGCCCAAGAAGATATTTTGTATAAGGTAAGTAAACTGTTAAGACAATCTGAATATGTAAAAGAAACTGTCCTATACAAAGTACAAGGCAGTGTTCTTCTACTTAAGATTTTATTTTGTCTACATATAGAATCCTAGTGATAGCAATTTCTGATGATTGTTAGACCAAGTACATGTAGGTACAATATCGAACATAATTGAATGTTTATAATTGACAGAGTAGAGTAAAGGTATGTGTTTGTAGATAATTAGTCAGTTGCTTTAAATTCAACTTGTATCTTAGGGGCTCTGTAATTAGGGAAAAATGAAGAAAAAAACAACTTATAGAACAGAGGAGGGGTATTCGACATTAAACAAACACTTCTGTATTGAGACAATGATTGAGAAGTGATAACCAACTTTAATTGTACATGTAAAATGCTCTGCACTCTATCTAGACTGAGCGAGCCCTCATGGATGCCGAGAGGACCCCAGAGACACCTGAAGACTTTGATCGTCTGGTTGCCAGCTCCCCAAACAGCTCCCTCGCTTGGATCCGTTACATGGCCTTCTATCTCCATTCAGTGGACATTGAGAAGGCCCGGGCCATTGCAGAACGTGCTCTCAAAACCATCAATTTCAGGTAAGAATGGGAAAAGCTCATTTTTGATCAAACAGGAAGAGTGAATAGTTACTTGTTATTGTTAAAATACTGGTTGTTTTATATATGTTTTGTGAAACTTCATTCTGGCGTTATTTGTTTGGTTCCCAAATAATGAAGCAGGATAATAAGTTGAATAAGTTGATAGGATGGACATTAGCTCATGAGGAAATCTAGTAGTTGGTTCAAAGCAATCCACTTATGGAGCTTTAAAAAATCAGTTCAATGTTTCCTTTTCTGTACCTAATGAATATATTGATGATTTGAGCGGTTGTAATTTGCTTTAAAGGGGGTGTAGCATGATGAAAACTATGTGTCTTTCCTGTGGTCTGACTCGGGGCCCAATCGGGTATAATACAATCACGGACGAAGCGACCACAGTATTCATGTGTGTGCAACATATGCAAAACATACGATTGATTCGCGAACGCTAGATCAAGCTGACAGTTAATCAAGTCCATTCGTTTACGTGCAGTTGTCCAAAAGAAGTAGTAAAAGACATTAACCAGTATTTGCCATACTACACCCCCTTTAATAATACAAAGCCCAAGATGACTCATGTCATATCAAATTCAAATCATATCCAGCAGGTCTTTGGTATTCATATTTCACATTTTATATTCTGCGGATTCAAAACATCCCAGTCTCCCGATTATTTGTCTTGGTGTTATACACATGCTGTATCCTGACTTACATTTTCAATGAGTGCACATTTTGTTAGGCTGAGAGTACTCCAGTTTTATATTTTTTTTAGAATGGAGAAGTTAACAGTTATCTGGTAAATTTGATACTTCAAGAAAATATACTGCACTGAATTTTGAAACATGCCCATTTTTTTAAAGTTCAGCTACATACCTGTTAGTGAATTAATGACCACACTAGAGTATGACGTACCTACTCTTGTTACTTCTGATGTAAAACAAAATCACATTTCATTATGCAATATTGTTCTCATGAGCTTACATTAATTAATATATTTGATAATGTGTAATCAATTGATTGTAGCACATTGTTATTCATAAATTTAAGTATCAGGCTCTACAGTTTGTTTGACTTGGTCTACATTGTATCTACCATTGTTACGTATCTCTTTGTATTTTTACTTTGTATTTGAAATCCAACCTTCAATTTTGGTTGCAATAAAAAAAATTGATAGATATCTCTATGTACACTTATTGTATAAAATACTACAATGTAGCAAACTTAAAGGTGAAATTCAAAGAAAATCACAAATATGTCAACAGATGTATCACTAAAAACTGGTAAGCTAACAGATGGCCATCATACAAGTTTGAGGTCAACTACATATCGGGTGATTTATAAAAATAAAAATACAACCACCTCCATAGCAGCTGGGATATACGAGAGATTCGCCTGAAAAATAACAATGTTTTAATGACGTCACTATATGGACCAATACTGCCCAAGCAGACGACATCCCATAAAGAATGAACATAATTGCAAAGCTATTATTTGTCAAATTATAATGAGTTTAGTGTATATAAATGTAATGGCTTGTCAAACCATTCAAAAGGGGCTATGACCCGATTCTGATAACTAAAATCATTTGCTTGTAAATACACAGGATAGGAGTTAATTAACAATCAAAGAAACCAGACTTTCAAATTGAAACCCCCCTGGAATGATATTAAGGATGGTATTTGTTCCCTCTTGAAACGCCGAACATACCTCAGTGTGTGCAGCTGAATATACAATGGCGTCTTATTTTGTTTAGAAGCGAAAGATTCCTTTATTTTTGTATAGCTGCATTTGTCATTAAAAAAAAACCCTGCGCGGGTTTAGAGTAAGGCAATAGATTATACATTTAGCCTGACGGTAGTGAAGTCAGAGAAAGAACTCAAGAAAAGATAAAAACACAGGCATTTAAAATGTGTGAGACATCATGGGACATTTTTGCTTGTGCAAATCATGTCCATACTGTGATCTCAGACATCTCAGCAGAGTTCGGAGAGCTCTTCAGGTGCTATGCCGCACCATTCCACACCTTTTCTTTCACAATGCAATCACAGGATCAGAACTCAACTTTAACTTTAACTGTCAGAATTCTCTATCCCATTGATACAGAGAGGAGCAGGAAAAACTGAATGTGTGGGTGGCGTATCTCAACTTGGAGAACCTTTATGGAACAGAAGAGGAAGTAGTTGCCGTCTTCAAGAGGGCGCTACAGCAGTGTGAGCCAATCAAAGTCTTCCAACAGCTAGTCAGTATTTACACAAGGACCTCCAAGATTGAGGTTAGTGTTACAGCACTATTTTATTCATTAATTGCTTGAAAAGTAGAAGGCATAGAATGGTTGTCAATCACATGCTTTGATCACAATTGCTACACACATTTTCAAACTCTCACCCTAAGTCCTAACTTAAACCATGGACTAAGCACCATCCACCTAACCCCAACCTATCTCTAACTGTAAACATAACCCTACTCCTTTCCCTACATACCCCTAAACATGACCCATATTCTATCCATAACTCCAACTCTAACCCAACAACCTTATCAAGATAAAGCCCAGAGCATATTTCACTGAGAAAATGTATAATCACCCTTGGAAAATATCAAAATTAGATGTGGCTGTTTTGTACCTCAGAATACATTGTCTTTCTCTGATTGAGTATTAGTATATATATATATACATGTATATATATATATATGTTTTGACCCTTAGCAAGCTGAGCAGCTCTATGAGACAATGGTTAAGAGGTTCAAGTTTTACCTTCAGAATACATTGTCTTTCTCTGATTGAGTATTTGTATATACCGGTATATGTTTTGACCCTCAGCAAGCAGAGCAGCTCTATGAGACAATGGTCAAGAGGTTCAAGTTTGACCTTCAGAATACATTGTCTTTCTCTGATTGAGTATTGGTATATATATGTTTTGACCCTCAGCAAGCAGGGCAGCTCTCTGGACAATGGCCAAGAGGTTTAAGTTTGACCTTCAGAATACATTGTCTTTCTCTGATTGAGTAATTGTATATATATGTTTTGGCCCACAGCAAGCAGAGCAGCTCTATGAGACAATGGTCAAGAGGTTCAAGTTTGACCCCGACGTGTGGATTGGTTTTGGCACATTCCTGATGAAACATGGAAAGCACGACCCAGCAAGACGCCTCATGCAGAGAAGCTTCAAGAGCCTTATTCAGAAAGACCGTAAGTTTTGGAGATGATGGATTTATGTTTGGATGGTGACAATGATACATGAGAAGATTTTTATGATGCTGATAGTGATCATGGTCATAATTTTAGTGAGGGGGAGAAGGTGGTGGTGGTGATGGTGATGATGATACGTTCATGGCAGGAATTAATTCCTTCAAATGCTTGAGTGCTGTAATAGCAGGGGGAGGGGGAGGGGGAGGGGGAGAGGGAGGAGGTGGTGGTGGTGATGATGATAATAATACATTCATGGCAGGAATTAATTCCTTCAAATGCTTGAGTGCTGTAATAGCAGCCATGATAAATCAAGGGTAATAATATTAGAGTGCCAAGAGTTGCAATGCGCAAGACATGAGCACTATACAATGCTTTGTTTTCGATCACATTCTTCCTTATAAATATTCTTCTTCTTCTCCTTATTGTTGTCAGGAAATCTTGTTTTGCGCGTAGTGCTAGTTATCACTAGTTATCACTAGTTATCACTAGTTAGGCCCTTTCCTCATGTCATTTTAATTTCCAATTCATAGGCATAATCTCTGATACGTAATCTACATGTAGGTCACCTACTCTTTTGTTTTAAGAAATCACACATGCATAACTGCCCAGGCGTATAGAGTACGGAAGCTGTGACATCATAAAAATCTATTTTGAGAATTTCTCAACTTTTTCTTCGTATTCCGAAAGAGCATAAAAAATAATGTCTGAATGTCAAAAAACCAATTGAATATGTTAAGTATTGGCTGAGATATGACTATCTGAATAAATACATGTCCTATGGGAACTCAGTGTTATAGTGCTCTGGGGTGGTATTCTGATCATTGTTGTAAGTTTTGTGTTATCTTTTGTTGTATCTTCCAGAGATAACACAGCGCTAATATTGTTGTAAGTTTGTATTCTGAACATCATTTTATCCCTGTGTTATCTCTCGAAGGACCGCCTCTATCTTATCTTTGACCACTATTGACACGCCCATATGTATGGACCCTACCAATCAAAATCTGTTTTATATATTAGCATGATAAGTAGGTCAACCAATAGGATTACTGCATGCCATATCTGAAGATGCGCCTAGCGCATATTAATCTTAGGCGTAATTAGTTATTTGAGCGCTTATTAAATGCTTCATCATATGCCCTGCGACATGTGGAAACGCTATCACTATATTGGTTATAGATGAGAGCATTAAAAACGTCATATCCTAGCATGTAATTTCTTTAAAATTTCTCATCTGTGCTGTTTCCGGTCAACATACAATCTTCTTCTAACTCGTCTATTGGCACAAGTTGGTTCTGGGCAAGAAATATTGCCGCCATTATCTCACTACGACAGATACAACAACCCCCTACCTGTTGTAAATATTGTTGTAAATACATGTACCATGCAAGATAAGATAAGATAAAAGATACAACAACTTTCAGAATACCAATTATCTCGACATATTATCTCTCGTGCGCATTAATACAAGCCGCACCAAACTATGAGCGCAGGCGCTGCCAATGAGATGAGAGAGAAGATACAACAAAATATAACACAAAAGTTACAACAATGTTCAGAATACCAACTTTATCTTATCTCCAAATATACAACAATATTAGAGATAACACAGGGTTCAGAATACCGCTCCTGGGGGCTGTTTCACAAAGATCCTAAGTAGAACTTAACACTAAGTTGGACTTAAAAATTATGGACAGCCATTGGAGCCTCAAAATGAAATATTTTCAAAAGCAGAAATTTAAGTATTTTAGATTTTTCATAAATTCCACATCAAGAACATGAAATCCCTGTTGGTAATAGAAAATATTAATGATTTTAATCAACATTTTATGCCTTTTAAATAACATTTACAAAACATTCTCATAGATGCCAACGGCTTTCCATAATTGTTAAGTCCAACTTAGAGATAAGTTCAACTTAGGATCTTTGTGAAACACCCCCAGGTTCCTAATGTCATAGTGCTCTGGTTCATAATGTCATGAACCAGAGCACTATAACACTGAGTTCCCATTGGACATATATTTATTCAGATGGTCATATATTTAATTAGTTTTCGACATTCAGACATTATTTTTGATGCTCTTTCGGAAAATGAAGACAAAATTGAGAAATTCTCAAAAATAGATTTTTGATGACGTCACACTTCACCACTCTATTCTGGGTGGCCAAACGCAGAGCATCTGAAACCAGATTTTAAAAGTCTGTCAAGGCGGGNTAATTCATTTTTTCATTACTTGTGTCAAATTATGTTCATTGTAATTGAAATGTATATTTTTGTAATTCTGCATGTTTTTATTTGTAAATTGTATCGCAATTCAGCCTTTTACGGCTGCGAAGATATTTTTTAATAAACCTTGAATTGAATTGAATTGAATTACCAAAATCCAAGCGAGAAGAAATTAAAGCATGAGTAATTTTCTCAGTGGCCCTATGGTTAACATATTTACGAATAAAACCCAAATTGCGTAACTGATAACGTACAGATTTTGAGACACATTGAATTTGTGTAGACATTGTGATGTTTGAGTCGAGAAACACACCAAGGTTGCGACATACATGTACATTAGATAGGGTAATTTCATGTCCAGCAAGAGTAATTGAAGTGATGGAAATCTTGTCTAATCTTCTCTAATATTGACCAAGCCATATGTCACACCATCTTAAATGGATGACACTAGACAAATGGTTTGAGTTCAAGATAAAGTTGAGTTCTAGTCATGTGATTGCAATGTGAAAGAAAAGAAGTGGAATCCAACAGAAATAGTTGATCATCTAGCATGTAAGTATTGATGTGTACTGCAAGGTTCTGGAATCATCAAATTGATAAGAAATTTGGCCCAGTCTTGGTAAAGTTACAAGCACTGTACACAGAAACATGTACATGGGACTACACACAAATGTGGCATAAAAATCTGTCCCGATTTTTATGCTGTTACATGCCATATTTAGAATGTTAAGGCAATTGAAGAGCCATGCTTTTTAAGAAACATTTTTTATCCAATGTTCTTCCACACATAACAATGATATGATAACGCTCACAAATTATTTCTCACCTCTTCCCAGAATGATGATATATAAATGTGTTCATAACTAAGCACCTTCTTACCTTTAGGTATAGGCTTAATCAATCCCAATGATGTACATGAGCATCATACAAGGCAAATAGACAGTGGATGTTTTCGTTTGCCCAGATTTCACACCGATTGTTATAAGTGTAGCCCAATTGTTTCTTCTATATTTGAATGGAATAAGCTAGATAATTCAATGAGAACGTCTTCCTCTGTCAATTAATTCAAGGGATTGTTTAAACAAAGTTGTAATTAGTGAATAGCTCAGCCAAACATAAACTATGTGCATGTTTTGTAATATGGACATGATTTATTCCCACAATTGCGACTTAATCAATATTTTCAATTGGCATTAACTAGGTTAATGATATATGATTATTTTGCAAATGAGTATTCATTTGTGCCGCGTCTATTATTGCTGTGTTATATCTTTCTACATACTTCTTGAAAATTGCTCTAGATAGTCCAAGCTAGAAGATCTCTTTCGTTTGACACGTAGAAACATGTTCGTCATTGCACGCTTATCGTTGATTGGAATGATTATGAAGCTAGTGATTTTGATTCATATGTTAGAAAGTGCTGTTGCCAATCAGGAGTACTTGTAACTGAAGCAGTAATGGATAACACTTGTGACCAATTTAATGATGCATATACAAAAGTCTCATTTGCATCCAGGCTTTTACAGACAGTAACCGTGTTAGGAAAATATGACTATGGGTGACCATTTTAATATTATTTTACAGCTACTGTATGAAGAAAACAAGGAGAAGTATGTATATTGTTTATTGATGGGGGNAGCTTGTGATAAATTGGTTTAACAGTTCACTCCCCTCGATGGATTCTTTAGTTTGGATTATTTGGCGGGGAGAGTTAGAGGTGAACGGTCTCACGCTTAATGATGCGTTATATCATTATTCTTATTTGTTCATCATCTACTCTCTACAATGCTCTTTGAATAAAGAACAGCTTTTATTGTTAAGCTTCCTGGAAAAATTTCAATTGTTCAGAAATCTTTTGATTGCACCCAGTAGACCCTGCTGGTTCCAAGATTGTTGTCTGACTTGTTTTCAATTACAAGATCAAACACATGATCATAATCTACTGGTTGCAAGCCAATAAGTTGTGTACAGCAACGAGGTGCTATTCCATGTAGTGTTATATGTCAATCACATGGTAGATAAATGGGATCAAGATCGTTATCCATAAAAAGGACCGCTATCCATAACGCGTGACAAAATGAATAGCGATCCTTTATGAATAGCCATTGTTATAAATAGCAAGCAGACCCCATCTTAAGCTATTGAATTCCTGAGGTTTAGTAGGGGGACATATTTATTATCTTCTTCATGGAATATGCACAATAGCCTTTTAAGTTCGACAAAATATACAGCATTTTAGTTTGGTTATGAATTTAACACAGAGGTCTCTGAGTGGGCAGATAATTGAAAGCTAACATGTCCCTTGTTCGGATTATTTTTTTGAGAGAGATAGACGTGAACGGTCTCACGCTAACGACGTTTCATTATTATTCTTAGTTGTTCATCGTCTCTACAATACTCTTGAATAAAGAACAGCTTTTGTTGTTAGGCGTCCTTAAAGAGGTTTCAACTGTTTGGTTGCACCCTGTAGATTATGATGAGTTGTATGATCTTGTTTTCAATAACAAGATCAAACACATTGGCATGAAAGAGAGTAAAGGGTTTTTGCCTAGTTACCTAGTTAAAGTTACTTTTACAACAGTCTAGTGTTGCCACAATTAAAATACTGCTCTGTTGTATGGTTTCATTCTGATACTTCTAAGCTGCAAAAAGTTCAAAAGAGGGCTGCAAGAATAATAATAATAATAATAATAATAATACATATGATTTATAATGCGCCAAATCCACTTGACAGTCAAATGCTCAAGGCGCAGCTTGTGCAAAAGATGAAATACATACGGTACATGATACATTTATACAAATTGCGATAGGAAGGTACAGACATGAAAGGTTATGGTAATCAATTATAAGCTAAATTAAACAGATATTTCTTAACATTGTTTTTTAACACTTCAGCACAACTGCTATTCTTAATCCATTGAGGGAGAGTATTCCATAATAAAGGTCCAGCATGAGCGAAGGTTTGCTCCCCCCACTTTGTTTTAACCCTAGGAGTAACAAGTAAGCCAGAGTTTTGAGAACGTAGCTGTCTAGAAGGAAAGTAATGCTTAATCAAGCCGATGTTATACTGCAGAGCAGAGCCATGTATACAGTGAAATAATAGCAAAATAATCTTGAAAACAACACGTTTTTCTACGGGCAACCAATGGAGTGATTTGAGGACTGGTGTGCTGTGACTGTACTTGTTGGACAGGGTGACGACACGAGCAGCAGCATTCTATAATCTTTGTAATTTTGCAAGTAGGTTGTAATCTCTGACAAGCCGTGGATAACCACAAGGGTGAAGGCGCTGATAAAGCAACGACAAGCCGCATTCCTTCAGAACTCTCCTAGCTGGCATGCCCTTCGCAACAAAGTTCAAAGACAGATAAAGCGAGCTAAGAAGTCATTTTACCACGATCGAGTCCAAAATCTGAAACAAGAAAATCCAAGATCGTGGTACCAGTACATAAAACTAATGACTTCCAACGTGCAACAAGAGATGTCTCTTTCGATCCCAGGAGTTGATCCAAGTGATGTGGGAGCTATAGCTAAAGCCATCAACTCACATTTTGTTAGTGTATCTGATCATTCACGTTCATTAGATCCGGTCCATCTGCCAGCATTCAGACCTTTCCCAGCAAATACAATTCCCTCCGTTCTGCCGTTGACCGTCTACAAAGAATTGTCGAAGGTGAAAGTTGGAAAA
>BEXV01001308.1:87695-99387 GCA_003118195.1 Hemicentrotus pulcherrimus
CCCCCCCCCCCCTTCTCTCTCTCTCCCCTCCCTCTCTCTCTCTCTCTCTCTCTCTTTCTCTCTCTCTACCTACCTAGATTTATAGGGTATTATGTTGCGTAGCATATCGGACAAGATCATTCTGAATAAGACTTTTTTTTTTTATCCAGTCTAATGTCTTCCTACCAATTTTTTTTTGGAGAGATACATTGTAGTGTTCAAGACTTAAATGAACATGGGAGGTTTCAAAGATACCATAATTTGCAAACTATTAATGATCCGCTATGTTCAGTTCAGGTCGTCATAGAAACTCGGGGAAAAATCTTTATTGTTTTACCTATGCTGAACTGGACGGAACAATACTAAAATGACGTTTATCTTGTGAAGCATCGAGTAACTGAACGATCAATAAAGAACAATGACATGTTAAACTTTTCCCCGCACTGATTTTATTTGTGTCCTACATACATCTTTACCTTTTTTGTTGTTATTATTATTATAATTTTTTATAATTATCATTTTTGTTTTCATTACTGTTAGTGATTTTCTTGTATAACATCTATGGATGAATATTAATGGTAATGACTTTCATCCTGACAAAGAACATTAAGAGATGATCGAGTAGAAATCCACCATTACCTGCCATCATCTATAGGCCTATGCCTTAGTACGTATGCATGATAAATACTGCCATGCAAGCTTACACTGATCCCTCTAAACCCTGGCCAGACGAGGAAAACCGGTTACTGTAAATTCATATTCACCATCACTCAGTAATGTTTACCAAAACTTATGTCGACCTGAAAGAATAATACTTTTCAAAAGGAAATAGTGGTAGTCAAATGGAAGATCACTACACCGATAGATTTAGATAATAATAGAACTCAATTTCAATAGCCTTGTGCGTCACTTATTGAAATTTACGAATACGAATTGTAAAATATACAGCTAGTGAAATTTCTCCTATTACATACTCCGAACATGATATCTATAAGCAAAATATTAGGGTATTGAAATTGACATCGAGTCGATTTCTCGAAAGCCATTGCGATCTTGTTTTTAAAGTGACTCGGTAACATTGTTGAAAGTTGATGAAAAAATTGCATAATTTTTGTATGAAATGTTACTTATTTTATTCCTTCTACTGTACTAACGCTCTAACATGCAAAAAATCGTGACAAAAAAAAATCTCAAACCATGGTTTTCTGTGAAGGTGTCACTGTGCAACACTCTCTTAGTAACAGTGATTAACAGTAAATTCCCCCAACCATTTTTGAATTTTCCCAGCCGTTTTTCCATGAAAAAAAGGCATAAGACGTGCTTTTAAAAACTTTCACACTTTAATTTCTGGAATGGTATAAAGAACCAATTTATTGATTTGTGACGATTTACATTCACCTAAAATGTAATCAAATTGCAATTATATAGTTGGGAGAATTAAGGAATCGATCAGATCAGTTTTTCCCAATTTATATCATAAATAATGGTCCGTTTTCACTCAAACTTTCAGAGTATCTTTAATTGTACATCTAGCATTGAAGTCACTACCTAAGGACCACTTCCTCTCGTCTGAATAATGTTACCAAGTCCCTTCAAAGACTTATATCTGACGAAAGGAAATCAAATGGAAGATCGCCACATCCATTAATATCAAAGGAAATGAAAGAAATAATGCGCGCCGATTTATACAAAATACAGGAAGCGCAGTGTCAATTCTTCTCAAAGGCCTGATTTGCGTACGCTCCCTCGGAAGCCGCGCCGCCATCGCCCTTCCTCTCCTTCATCTCTTCCGGAGTATACACCTCCTTCATCTTCTCGTCCTTGATCTTCTTCTCCTCATCGTCTGCGCCGTCTTCGGGCTTCCTGCAGAAGCGCTTGTAAGGGAGGTAGATGGCGGCGATAATGATGCCTTCGAAGAGGGTCATGAGGAAGATGAGGTACGGGACACGAGCGGCGAGCTCCGCCTCCGGGTGAGGATAGAAAAGACTGATGATGCTCACCGCCATCAAGGCATTCTGGACACCTGAGAAAAGAATAATGGTGAAAAATTAATGCAAGCTAGTGAATTTGTTCAATTTGGAGAATGCGAGCGAAAAAAAGAAGAAAGTTAAACCTCACGAATAGGCCTATTATATTAGAAAGTGATAGAAAAACAAACGACACACCTCCGATTCCAAATTAATAGTAGCTTGGTGGACAGAAAACACCGATTCCATTTTATAATGGGAAGGTACTTTTTATTATAGATATAGGGGAGAGCACACGTTTACTGCAACATGCATGATGTACCCATGATTTGTTCTTCATAGTTTGGATTAGGATTATGAACATTAGGAGTGACGCATCGGATTCAGAATTTGAGGTTGGCTGCAAAAGGGACTTAGTACTATGTCCCTTTTGCAGCCAACCTCAAATGCTGTATAACGTTGCAGGAATTATGAATATGTCATGTATGTCCTATCTGTGAAATTTAAACGTTAGCAGTGTCCTCATATTCAAATTATGCAAGGAAACCCGTTTACTTGCTAAACTTCACTGTCAGACACTATTGAGTGACTGACTGGCCTTTTTTCTCCTTTGGTAATAACATACATGAAAAGAGTTATAAAGGGTACATGAGCATTTGTCTACATCAATAACCCACTTCTTGTGATGGCCAAGATTAAACTGATTGAATCTTTGCGCAGCATAAAACGTATGACCATGCAGTACAATTGTCTGAAAATCAAGACTATTACTTTTGGGCTCTATAGCCCTAAAGTCGATTTGACAACTAATAGTCGTTTTTTCCCCACTTTAAGACATTTTCAAGCCCCACCTTTTTTAGGGAAGTTCTAAATAAGTATTATGTATGGAATAACCTTTTTATTGTTTTGGCCTGCAAATGGGACATTATACCTTTAACAGAAACTAATTGGTAAAACATTTTTCAGAATAACAGACAGACCTTGATAAAGAACCCTTTGGCCTGAATTCACAAAGGAGGTTTGTAGACAAACCTATGTGTATGTGCGTCATTATGACGCATTTCAGACTTGGGTTCAGACCTTGGTCTGAATTACATTTCACAAAAGAGGTTTGTAGACAAATCTAGGTTTATGTGCGACATATGGCGCATTTCAGACTTTGTTCGTCACTCTTTTCTTTTCCTTTGTTCCCTTCAATGCTTTTCCTTCACTTTTTCCATTTCATTTCCATTTCAAAAGTTAAATCTTGATATTCTACCTGTTTCCAAGGAGATTGTGACGATAGCCGCATTTGGTTTGATACAGGTGATCTTGGCTATTAGGCTGCCGCACAGAGCACCGCACAGCGGTAGCAAGAACGCCGCCAGATAGACGTTCCAGGGAGCGTCGAAGATGTAGAGCTGGAACGGAAGACTTGTTGCGAGCGTGATTGCCAGGACTATGGTTGATATAGGTTTGAGTAACTTCATGGCTTTATCCTGGAGTTTAGGCCACTTGTACCTGTGAAAAGGGGATTTGGAGGTCGGGTCAGCAAGAACGTGTGGTTCGTCATCCGATAGTTTTAAATCATTTACTTGGGATTAGGAGGCATTTAAACTTTCTTACGAAGGTCCTACAATTGCAACAACTAAATGCAAATAATCCTGTTCCCTCAACTATTTCTGCTTTGAATCATCAGACAGCGTTTCCAAAGGAATATACCTTTTATGTGAGGTATTAGTATTTTTATCATCAAGCCTTTCATTCGGGCTACTCGAATACAAATGTAAACACGATCCACTTGAAATTTTAATTATTTGCCTTTATCATACAAATCTCAATTAAAAATCGGTTAACTGACGTATTATGCTTTGTTTTGGTTGAACTGCACCATTTTATGTGTGTAATTTCCATTGTATTATTTCCTTTTCTCTTTTTTTATCTGTTTTTTAGTTTTGCATTTTGTGTATGGTCATTCACCTATAGTTTATGTAACTTTTTGATGATCTAACCACTTCGTTTAGTCCCTTTAGTGAATTTTCTTTTTTATTGTGCTATCCATTTTTGAAAGAAATATTTCATTGTATTATTTCACTTCGCATGTTTTTATAAAAGAGGTGAATAAATTCAATTAAGAATAAAAGACGGGTTACGGCAAATAACACCATGTACGTGGGAAAATTCATGGCAAAAATACGATATTTTCTCCTTTCTATTACTAATTTTTGTTGATAGAAATTAGTAATGTCGTCGTCACTTTTCTATCGTCCCCACCCGACATTAACATAATCAAAATCATATTATCGTCATCATCGTCCGCCTACCGAATGAGCATCCCGATCCCGATGGGTATGATGAGGAGGACGAGCTGGATGGCGATCTCGGCGAACGGCGTGCTCAGCGACTCGTTGTCGTCGGTCAACCTCGTCGTGTAGATGAAGAGGTTGAGCGGCATCATCCCCATCGCGAGGATGTTGGAACAGAACGTCATCGTCAGGCTTAGCACGTAGTCGGCATCGAGGATGACGCTGAGGGAGTTGCTTAGGTACCCACCTAGAGGATGAGGAGCGGAGAGATGGATTTGGATTAAAGGGATCCGGTAACTTTGTCTTAGATCCTTAAAAAAATCCTTGATTTACCTCGTGCTGCAATGATGATTATAGACATTTAGGTCAGTCTGGAACCCCATGACTTTTACAAGCCGATCACCTGTCTGATTATCAAGATTTTTATGATTGAAAATTGAAATCAAATTTTGCGTTTGCCAAACGGTTTTCATAACACTACAGTCCAATTGGGAAAACGAGTATGGTAAATCCGGTCACTCAGAGTTTGCTTACTTTGCTGAGGCACTTCTTGATCACTTTGAAACGCAATTTTTTTTTAGGGCTTTAATATTACACCATATAACAGACACTGATCACACGTTGGGCCGTGCATCTCAGATTGAACATTTTTAAATGATCCCTTTAAGGTAAACATGGAAATTACAAAAATAACCATACCCCTTTTCCTGACTTAAAACCTGGATCGCCATTTTACTCGAAATGCCTACATCGGGAACACAATCGTAGAGCCTGGACAAATAATTTATCATCAAAATTATTTTATTACGGGTAATTTTTTAAGTGTATCTATGTTTGATTGTATTTTCAATATACTATTGCAATATTTGTTTTGCATTGTAATGTGCATCAATGAATTTCTGTATTTGTTTTTTTCTATACATGTTTTTTATTTTTTTTAATAAATAAATACTATATGTTGTATATCCTTAATCAGAACCATAGTGAAAACAGCTTTGCTGATCACGTTTTTTTCCTGTATCAATATCTTTCAATAAATAAATAAATAAATTAAACAAAACCTCATCTCAGTGACGATTCACCCATTGTATTGCTTTTATAGAACTAATTTTCTGGTAATGTGACGTATCATGCCGTGTTCGCACATTAAAATGGGTGACATGTTAGGGCACTGAACTATGATCATATTGAATTTTTGAAAGAGGTCATTACAATAATTAATACAGTACTACACTAAAAAAGTAAACGTTCGAGGAAATGAAATTCAATAGTCAATGTTCAGTTGAAGTGGGTATATCCTCCTCCACTTGGCAAAATATCGTTCCACCGAAGTGCTCTCCAGCGTGACCTAGTGACAGGAGATGATTTCCTGAGTATCACATGAATACGACGAAAGATAACACACGGTGCCCTTTTTTTTTTGGGGGGGGGATGGGCGTACCGGTCTTACATGGAAACATTAAATGCGAATGTACATGGCTATGGTTAGGGGGCAGGAGGTTGTCCAAGTGCCTTCTTGCCTGCTTCTCCCTTTCCCTTTCTCGCTATTCCCTTCTTGTATTCTTTTTCACCAATCAACGGGGAGGGGCACATCGTGAGTGATACATTGACTCTACTGCAGGTACTACTGCTAACATTGTAATATTTACTAAATGACGACAGTAAATCAACATAGCGCATAAACTATACAAGAAATTATTTCCAAACCTTAAATCTCTCCCCTACCTTCCTCAAAACAACACATCAATAATTAATAAACATTCTTGACTGACAGGGCTAGTCCGACCCATTTGCCAGTTGAATTGATTAGATAAAGAGAAAAGTTAAAGAAACAAAACGGTGAAAGTTATAGTACATCAAAAATCGGAAAAAATAAGAAAGTTTTGGAATAATTGCATAATTTCATTGAACGGTGATTATGTATCACATAGGCTGTATGCAACAGCTGAGATGATGATAACATCCCCGCACTATTCCCCATTGATTTTGTTAATAATTTTTTTTTTTTTTCAACACCTGTATGATTTTTTTCCCCTTTAAATATTTTACACATACTCCATGAGGATCCAAGGCAAGTTTACATTCCCAGAGCGGAAAAGTGATATTTCTGTAAATCTATGCACAAAATGGATAGCGAAAAGTGAGGGAATGACATCCCCAACGCGCTACAGCCTATTCGATACAATCATATCACTGTTTCATTACATAACTTTCTTATTTAGCATTCGATTACGATGGAAGTTTCGATGCTTTTGTTTGTTTTATTTTTTTTTATTCATTCAATTCACCTTCCAAATCATCCGGACTTGCCCTTTAATATCAGGATGCACATGGTTGAAAGTTATTAGTAAGTACTAATATCCTTTCTTGAAGTACACAACGAAACTTCACCCAGCTGTCATTGTATTTCATAACGACAAAAAATGGATTTATGCGTGATATTACATCAGCATTCCAATTAGCAATGATAAGAGACTGAGTGAAGAAAGTAATTGCTTCAAATAAATTATGAAAGGGTTAGAGCATGAGAAATAATGGAAGTATGCATTTACTAGGAACATAATTGTACAAAATACTTATGGGTAGGATTGAGGGCATCGTAATCTTTAAGTATAAGTATTAGATTTGAAGATCTGCATCGGATTGTTAAATTATCAATTTCTTCTTGTCTGTTTTCAAACGAGAATCTTTTCTTCGGGTGAGATTTGCAAGGCTGTTCTAAACTAGGTCTTGCTAAAACAACATCCGACAAACAAACATATCATACATAGGCCTACAGTTCTCGTTTTTCCATAATTTTGCTTCAAAAGCAAATAAAATCAAATATTACGATATGAACTAGAAGAAATATGAATTATGTTTAAACTACTAAACTAACATACACCATAACTCCAAAAAATGAAAATCTAAAAATTAACTGGTACATGTACGTTACACAATTTTTTAAATCTCAGTACAATGCCAAACTGTACTCCTTTACATTTAACCAGGGAGGTGATTTAACAATGCGACTCCTTAAGTACCCTATTAAGTGACAATAAACTATGCAGGGATATTTGATCAAACGAATTTAATAACTACTCTCGATTCGATTCGAGTGGTGTAACTTGATCAAATGACTTCAAGAGTTATTAGTTCTTAGCGCGTCTGTATTTGCAACATTTAAAGAAACCTTCATCCCGTCTATACTCATCTACAGCCAAAGAGCGCTTCCCCTCTTGTGATTTGAAAGCAAGACGCAGCAAACACACAACTATTTCAAGAAGTTCGTAAAACGTCCCGAGGACGTTGAAACGCTTATAGAACGTTCATTAGTGTTGGTTATTCGAGGGCGTTAACAAACGTTATGTGTTGCCAGGAGAGCGGAGTGAATACTGGATGGAGGAGAGGAATGCCATTTCTATCTTTTAGAATATAATGTTTTGGTGAAAGTGATTAAAGAACTACAGATTTTGTAAGTACGTTCATGCTCTTGGCACAATGTTTTACGTGACCCAGAATGAAACGGGGTCCGCTAATGAGAAGAATGCCACTTTATCCTGGACTTGGGCTCCGTTGGTCTGGGAATGGTGGGAAGTCCTCCAACTGCTTCTGGCCCTGGCTGGCATAATCGGAAACTTCCTGGTGATGGTGGTTCTCTTCCGGGTCAGGAGGTCGCGTTGCTCGACCGATACCCTGATCGCTGGGTTAGCTCTGGCTGATTTTCTGACCTCGGTGTTCATCATACCGCACAGGCAGGTAAAGACGCTTCCAGATACCACATCTGCGCAGCTCTACTGCCGAATCATCCACTCCTCGTTCTTCATGTGGGTCACGATCTCAGCGTCCATATTTACGCTGACCACCATCTCGATTGAGAGACTGGTGGCGGTCGTTCGACCGTTCCAGTTCAAACGCATCTTCTCACCGGAGAGGACGTTGGTGATCGTCGCTGGTGTCTGGCTCGTGTCCTTTCTTCTCAACTTTGTGATCATATTCGTCGTCTATTTCGAAGACGGCTCCTGCGTGTTCGGTTATACATCAGTTTGGCTCGGTAAGCTCACGGGGATCATCGTCTTTTTCTTCGAGTACCTCTTCCCCGTCATCACCATGCTGGTCGCCCACGTGTTCACCGTCAGGGCTCTTCGTCGAAGCTCGCACACCAACGCCAGTAGCGAAAGCAATGATTTTATCCTACAAGCCCGGCGGAAGATCACACGAATGCTCCTGGAGGTCATCATTGTCTTCATCATCTCATGGACACCCGATCAGGTATTCTACTTCGCAATTAACGTCGGGCTCGTCGAGGCCAGCAATCTATATAGCCCTTTCTACCGGTCCTTTGTCGTCCTCGCCTTCGTCAACTCCTGCGTCAACCCGGTGATCTATGCCGCGAGGAATCCAAACTTCAGGAAAGCACTCATGGAGCTTTGTGGATCTGTACGTAGTCTTCGGCCCATCTTTGCTGGCATGGAGACCAGAGATAGCCAAATGAGGATGCTTGATGGGGAGACAGCATCAGGTTCGAATGCGGACATTTCACAAAATAGAAATTGAAGAGGGGTCCTGCTATTGTTTGTTACCCGAATCCTCTAAATTCATCTTCTCCAAAATGTCTCAGTATGTACTTCACTTTTTTTTTCTTCTTAAAGTAGACTTTTAAGAATGTGGCTGTATTTTGTGTGTTTCCATTATTGACTTAAATACAGTAATTTCCAAACCTGCTAACTACATGAACATAAAAATTGGATGTACTTTGAACAAACAAATGGGGGGGGGGCGGGGTGGGGGATGGTGTCGGAAATTCGCCAGAAGGGGCAAATTGCCCCCTTGCCCATTATTTAAATACTCTAGTGAGCACATGGAGAAATACTTGTGATGGAATACACTTATAATGTCAAAGTGGGCAAATCATCTTTTGGTAATATACATGTGTATAACATTAATTGTTTTCAAAATTTAAGGTCGTTTCTTCAACGGCGGAGCGACGCCGGTGATGGTTTCTCACCTTCTTTGACTTTAAGACTTTACAACAACTCTATGAAAAATCCCGATATTATTGCTCAGGCCTTTATTTTGTCGAAAATATACGGTTAGGTTGATTGTAGCGATTAGGCTTTATGGTAGGGTTCGTTTTATATAATTTGACTTAAGTAGGCCTATAGTGTTAGGTCCAGAGAAAAATCTAGGAATTGGGTTAGAAGTAGAAATTGACCGGGCGCAACTGTCCGCTGGCATGGTCATTATACCATTTAATACCATTTAAAAACGGGCGTATATAATTGTTTTCTCTCTCCGACTGCAGACAGGTCGTGTTATTTAGGACAAGTCTCTTCTGAATTGTATAAAGAAACCACTAGAAAGGTAATAGTTAATGTTGTAAATGATGCTTGATGTTTTTTACTTTGTAAAGGAAAGGTTGGTGACCAGTGGTATCATTTTCGTTGACTGTAGTAATATACGTAAAAAGCTGTTTGAATGAACAAACATTGTTTGTCTCACAGGTACTTACTGAATTTAGGAAACGTAGCTTTTCCTTCTATGGTATATCGTTGTAAAACCAACTCCCATTTTCTGTTCGGTCATGAAAAACATTACATTTGTTCAAAAAGCAATGCCGTCTTTTCATGCAGTTACTGTGAATCTGTAACTTTTTGGCGCATTTATCTATTTACCTTTAACCACTTGCGTTTAAAAAAAAAACAATTAGTGTGTTGGTAAAATTATATCGTTAACTTTCAAAAGTGCAATAGGTCTACTCTATACACTATTCCTTATATGTTATTGTTTCGGTATTTCTATTCATTTTTCATTTTTGTTTTTGTTTAAGGCCTGGTTTTTGTTATTGGAACACTTTTTCAAATAATTGAAAATACATATTATATGATTCAAATAGTGCTATTTTCAAAAGATATATGTTTATCTTGATATTTTACATGTATGTACAGTTGTTCAGGCGCGGATCCAGGATTTCTTAGGGGAGGGGGCCCAACTTATTTTTTTTGTTTACTCCCGAAAATGTGGAAATCGGTCCGGCTGAAAAGTCGCTCAGCGGGGGGGGGGGGGGGGGGGGGGNCCATTCACGAAAACTATATAAAAATCGCGGCAATCATGATGGAAATATATAGGTCTCTAAGTTTGGACGTCGATCGACGTGAATTAGCCCCGTGTATATCTCTCCGGCTTGTTCAGCTACTACCAGTGGGGGATCTAGGGGGGCACGGCCCCCCCCCCTAGATCCGCCACTGCAGTTGTTAATGTTTGAATGACTGTATTTAAGTTTTCATACTGTTATTGTATTATGCAGGGCTCTCTTGAAATCGGGGTTTATAGCCTAGCATTCAGATAATACGAAGAATGAGGCAAACCCATTTATAAAGGCTACGCTAGCGATATTCATAATTATGTCTTCTGTATAATTATCTTTGTTTCAATTCTTTTGTCATCAAGAACGAGAAAAGATTGTATTATCAATAAATCTAAGTATGTGAAAGTCATTAAAAGAATTGTTTCCTTTTATATACATCAATCTTTAGATAGAATGAGGAAGTAGAATGGAAACCACACCTCTGCACCAGGTAATTAAGAAATCCAACACTTTTAAATATCGGTTACACTTCCAAACCGACCAATTCTCCGTAATTCGTGTCAATGTACAGTATGTTTTTGTTCGGTCTCTTGTCGACCAGCCGTCGGTGTGAGTGGGGGTATAATTGACTCTGACTTAAGAGAGTGCAAATTTTAAATCTGATAAACCAAAATGTTCGTTTATTTAAAGAGCCAGGGGCGGCCATCCCGGGGGAACACGTCCTCCCCTAAAATTTTTTAAAAAGGGGGATCGTCCCCACGGAAAATTTGAAAATGGGCACACTAAAAGTGTAGAGCAAATAATGACTAAAGAATGCAATACACTTTTAGGCTATGGAGGGCCCAAGAGTGCAGCGTTGAGACAACAAAACAAAAACAAAACAAACACAAAAAACATGTGAGGCGGTAGTCACCTACATCACCTTCACCCCTCTCGCTCCCTCGCACTAACGTAATGATGAGAGGGGGCATTGGGGCAGTTGCCCCATAATAAAAATCAAACGTGGTTTATTTCTTATTCGACACCAGTGATTTACAAATGTTGCTGAAATGGCATGGTTCCCTGAGCTTCCGGGGGCTCTGCATGGTTGCCCCCTTTACCCCACTCCAATTAGTGACCTGCATGCCAATGCAACATATAAGGTGTCCAAATATGCTCATCCGACCGTAATTATATGCCTTAAACTCCTGAGCTTCCGGGGGATCCATCCCCTGGACCCTACCAGGGGCCCTAAATTAAGCGGGCCCCTGGATGCCCATCTGACAGTTATTAAATTCCTAAAACCCCTAAGCTTCATACTACTACGCCCCTTGACCCCCGCTGGGGCTTTTCCCCTGGACCCCAAGCCAATTTATGCTTCACTTGCTTCGCTCACTTTGCTATACCTGGTCGTA
>BEXV01001308.1:108997-121484 GCA_003118195.1 Hemicentrotus pulcherrimus
CTTTATTTTTGCATTATCTCTATGTCTATTTCTGAATGTTTGTTTATTTCTATCATTGTTTGTTTATTTTTATTTATTAATTTTGGCCCTTTTGGCGGCCCATAAGGATCGAGGTGTGCTTCTGATTTGAATTCAAGCACAGACGAACAACAAGATACATTTTGGTCGTGTATAGAAAACACGAATTAATGGAATGTCTTGAAGTTCAGAGAGAAATGTTCAAGTCACGTGCACTTTACTTCTTAGCGTCATGGGTTTAACCAGCTTTTCCTGTGCAACGTATCATACAAATCCAAAATCAGTGACTAAAGTCTATTAAAATTAGACAATTTCATTTTTCTCATCAGACGTTAATCTACTATCAAACACTTTGAGACCGAATTTCGATATAAAAAAAAAGTATGTGGAGTTATATCATGTTTATAGCCTATATGAAAATTAAAATTTTGAGGGGGAAAAACACGAAAACAATTTGAATAATAAACAAAAAACTAATTGCCCTTTGATTGTATTTTAAGTGTAAACGCGGCCTATACATAGATGCCATGTGATCTTATGTAAACAAACAACAAAGGAAATGTAAGGAATTTAAGTACAAATCTCCTGGCAAAAATGATGGAACATCGCACCAAGTAATAGTTTATGTTTAAAAGTCATGTTTAGAAATGTTTAGACTCTTCGACGAACATCATGTTGATTATTTTAATAGTCACATAAAAACATCAGAGTTAGAGTTTGAGGTTGTCAGCTTGCAATTGCTATTTCTTCAACAGACTGTATGTAGTGGGTTTAAAGTAAACATGACACATTTAATTCGTACATCATCAACAGTCCTAGCTCGTGAACAATTCTTGATCATTTTTGACCAGGTTACTGTCTGTAAGATAACATAATCTTAGATTCGACTGGAAAAATCAAAATATTTTATTCTCCCTTATCGGGTAACTTCAACATGTCTATCAACGAAATTTTTACTGCGATGAGAATTCTGATTTGATTTTGCATTGTTACGTGTGAGGTATGTTTATCTCAGAATCAGTAATTCAACCTAAGACGTAGTTAAAACAGAAACAAAAGACGGTCAGAGACATGTTTGCTCGAAACGTCGAGAACAAAGTGCTCTTAGTAGCGGAGCTCACTGGCCCTTTTCGGGGCTCTGATTCCTCTGTAGGAATTAGTTGTTGATGTAATCCTGAAAACTTTAACTACAAACAATATAGGATCATGAAAACAATAATAGCACTAATAAAGCAAGAACAACTGCAAGCTTGATACAATTTATCAAAAACAAGAAGGATACATGCTTGAACTGAAATTGTCTATATTCTATTTATTTCCTCGATACTCACAGTTTTCATTTTTTTTTTTGTCTCTGACACCTGTGGAATGTCTTTAATAAAGTATCTTATTTGTTACATTGAGAGAAAAACCTTTGCTGAGACCCAGAATGACATTAACTTACAACATGTTGATACAATGTTAATGCCCTTGTCGTGCTAATGCTCTCAGCAGACGCATATTCCTATTTAAAGGACATTTTACCTCCTTTGATTCAAAACGTCACAATCGAAAATTAATGTTGATGATGTAATTTTCGTCTGGAATACAGACTCAGATTAGAAATGGCATTATCATAACATAGTACACACGTGGTATATACAATAGACATATTCCATCAATTATCCGTCATATAGAATCACTACATGATTTTATACATGTATCACGTTAATACTATGAATAGGAAATCCATAATGTTCTGTGGCCACGTACATCAAGTTTCAATTCAAGATGATTTACGTATTTCCTCTCTTAAATTGTCTTCCGTCGTGTAATCTATATATTTGTAAAATCGAGATGTGTAAAACACATTTCATCAAAGTCAGTCTGACATCCCTGTCCCTGAATTTCCGATTTCTTCACATCGCCATCAACGTCATTTTCATTGACCTCCTTAAGGTAACCATTATTAACCATGGCCGTCACCGTTGTTCCATTCTTCTTCACTTCGACATCGGGATCGTCTCCTTTGTCGTCGACGATGGCTTCCTCATCTTCGCGAGGTTTCCAGATGAATGTCTTGACAAATGTGTAGACGACCACGAGCAGAATGCCTTCGAAGATGGTCATGAGGAGGATGAGGTACGGAGCGCGAGATGCAATCTCGGATTCAGGATGCGGGTAGAAGAAGGTGATGATGGTGGTGGCGAGAACTGCGTTCTGCACGCCGGTTTCCAAGGCGATCGTGGCCATTGATCTCATAGGGAGACAAGCCATCTTGGCGATTGACAAGCCCAATAATCCGCCACACAGTGGGAGGAGGAAAGCAGCAATGTAGGTCTCACGTGGAGCAGCGAAGATAAAGAGCTGGAACGGCAGACTTGTGGCGAGTAAAAGGACGAGAAGAACGCCTGATAGGGGTTTGAGAAGCTTCTCGCAAATGCGGTTTATCCGAGGTGATTTGTATTTGAAGAACATACCGATTGAGATTGGGATGAAGAGGAGAACGAGCTGGATGCCGATCTCTATAAAAGGCGTTTCCAACTGCGCGTTGCCTTCTATGAACGGTGGCGTGTAGATGAAGAGGTTAAGCGGCATCATTCCCATCGCTAGGATGTTCGAACACGAAGTCATCGTCAGGCTTAACACGTAATCGACGTCGAGCATGACGCTGAGTAGGTTGCTAAGGTGACCACCGGGGCAAGATCCGTCTAGGACGAGGCCGATCGCAGAGGGCGCGTCGAGCTTCAGGAGCTTCGCGAGCCCGAAGGCGAGCGCCGGCATGATCATAAACTGACACAAAATACCAATGAGGACGCCCCAGGGCCGACGCAACTTTTGCCAGATTAACTTTAGGTCGATTGTCCCTCCCATGTTGACGAAACCGACGACGACACAGAATAACATCACGTACTTCACCACGACCATGATCGCATTTGGTTGTAAGTTTACCTTCATCGTCACCGAATGCACGACATCACTCGCACCATCCTTAGTCATCACGACCAAGAGATCTTCAATTCCCAACGCGATTCCTCGAACATCGAACGAAAAACTCTGCGGGTAATATGCGCTAGGGGATAACTTAATGTAGGTCGAACTCTGGTTGACGATTTGAAATATCCTCGGATTCGTCGAATCAAACTGCAAAGTCGCCATGCTGTCCCCTTTGTACGCAATGACTGTAACGTTGACCGTGTTGTCCGCGTTCTCGAATGCGTACAACGACGGGAAGTCGCCGAAGGTGACGTTGACGACGGTATCGTCCGACATCGTCAAGGTATTCGCTGATGCTACAGACATCACAACGAAGGCGACGATCAGGACAAGTGTGTTTGTAGCCACGGCCATGATAATAACTGCAGCCGATATTGTAATCGGTGAACTGGATCTTAGATATGATATGGTATGATCAATCTGGAGAGAAAGAAAAGATTAAACATGTTGAATTTATTTTATATTATATACCATAATTTTTCAAACATGCATACCGTATGCATGCACAGTAATTTAAAATGGATACAGTTTTCCAACAGAGTACATAGGCCTTCGTATAAAATGTAAGAAATTAAATTACATTCTTATTTGCATAATTTATATGAATTAAACATTGGAGGGCTAGAGCGTAACCATGAACACGATGAAACTTGATGTGCGTGTAGTCTTAAAGAAAATGTTAACGTTCATTCCTAGTACTGTGCAACCGAAGCCGATGTTTTACCGTTTATTATTGTTTCTTTCATCTCTAACGACTAGTTTTAGCCATATACTATCTTCCCACAATACACTTGCGGTTTTTAATATAATTTTGTGCAATATCTCTTTTGTTAGTCTCGATCGTACGCCTTGGGTCGTTTGTAATGTACTACAAAGTGAACTTTTAAAGAGACATCAAAATAAGAAAAAACAACAACATCACATCTTAAGCATTTCTTTTTCGTAGGCATTGATGTGTGACCGTGACGATTTATTCAAGCTGCTAGTACTGTAAACACAAACTAGAAATCAAATCAAAGATTGATAGCTGCAGCCCCCACAATTCCCGCATGTATTTTTTCTACACAACATGTACTTTTATCCAATCGAAGAAAAAAATGCGCAAACCTATTTTTATTCCTACTAATGACGGAAAAGACAATTATGCAGGCAGTAAACACACTGAATAAACAACTTTTAATCAATAAATAAGTAAATTTCATCCGGTCAAAATTGAATGTAATCTTCGAAAATCTAAATCTTACCAAAGTGTTCGCCTTTCTTAAAAAAGCTATATTTAACAAAATGCTGGGTACATTTACAAAGATAATCGTAATTTCTGAAATACATGTAGTTCAAAAGTAAATAAAAATCGGAGAAAAATGAAATTCATATGTACAAGAAAACCATAGGGAATAACTATGTTACCGGTACGCACCTGTTTCCGAATGTTCCGCGTATAGCTCCAGCGTAATGGTCACTTCAACAAGTTCCAAAGATCTAGAAGTGAATGTTCCCAACAGGCGAAAGGAAAAACTTCTGCAACAATTTTAAGAGTGTATGATTACACCAAATACCATGAGAGGTTTGGGATGAATTTTGTTGCGCCCATCTAGTCTTACATTGGAATTAGTGCAGACTTTTTCTGATATTTTAATAATGGACCTGTGGTAAGGGACATGTTTATATAAAGAGCTCGTGAGCTATCTGTATACTTTGCACAAAAACAAAATCAAGGGTGCTCTCTCTTTCTACTCGTTTTCTCTCTCGTTCTCTTACCTTATGCCCCCCCCCCTCCCCCCCCTCTCTCTCTCTCTCTCTCTCTCGCACTCGAGTGATTGTGGAAATTGGTAATACGTACCGGAACTCATCTGCGATAAAGGTATAATATCAAAGACTAGCCAAGAAAAGGAGGCGGTGTCATTGTTTTAGTCTAAACCTTTTGACCAATCACAGCGCAGCAATAAATCAGAGTGCAAAGCTTTCAAAAAGTTTGTCATCCTTTCAGAGTGCGTGCTTGATGGGCCGCTTGAAAGGTATTTCAAGAGGATAATTTTGGAATAAATTTCGTTTGTTCCCGAAAAAAAAGTGTTATGACAATTTACAGACATTTTGGCGTCGCCCAATGAAATAGGAAGATGACATCGAAATGGACAATCATCTCAGTCAAAAAAAAATAATCGGCTCTAATGCAATGTTCAGTATCTTATGATTGGTTGACTCTTTGATAATTTAATATCTAGGGACTTTTATTTCACCATTAAACGGGTATGTGAGGGTACATTTTTACCTAAATAAGAGGATTTTGTATCTTGCAGTATAAAAGCCAGTCAATCCAGCGACACCCTGGGGTAAAATTGTATTGATCAACTTTGGAGCACGATTTAATTTCTATTCATATTCCGTTGCATATTGTTCGTTTTTCTCTCCTTTTTCCCCATCATTTTAGAACTTTCTCTTAAATTTGTGAATTTCTAAATATTTCTACATTCGTCTGTTTTTGCATTTCCTCTGTGTGACTTTTGATTGAATGGAATTATGGCATAAATAAATTAATCGAATTTGATACTGAAAACGTTATCACAGCGTGAAATCAAGGTTTGATCTTGGAAAACACGCATATTTTGCTCATCTCTCAGGCAGCGTTGAATAATCATTTAAACCACTTTGTCTCCCCTTACAAATCAACGCCTTGCATGCAGACAAAATGAAAAGTTACAAGAGAGTGTTCTATCCAGTGGGCAAATTACTCATCGCAACATATTTCGTATAAAACCATTTACACCACACTGATTCAGTTTATGGGGCCCGTTTCATAAAACTTGTTATCGATAACATCTGCTAAATTTCTATGACAAATTTGATTTCAGCCAATCAGATGCCATGATTTCAGTAGCTTATAACAGTAGCTTGTAACTTGTTATTGATAACAAGTTTGATGAAACAAGGCCCTGATTGGATGTACCAATGGCGGAGATCAGTCTTTCATCTCTCTCCATTTGCGAGATACCTACCGGCTAGTTGGACAACAATGAACTTGCAAACAAGCCATAAATTAACGCACATCGAATCCTCGACTGGACGAATTGGCTTTCTCCCTGCCCTCGCTCTCTCTCTATCTGTCTGTGAGTGTCTCTCTGTCTCTCTTCCCCCTCTCTCTATCTCTGTCTCTCTCTGTCTCTCTTTCCCTCTCTCTGTGTCTCTCTATGTCTCCGTGTGTGTGTGTGTGTCTCTCTCTCTCTATCTCTCTCTCTCTCTCTCTCTATGTCTCTATGTCTCTCTCCCTCTCTATAGGTAGTTGGTTGACCAATCAAGTTCAAGTCGAGGTGTCAAAGGTCACGTGAAGCCTGCAGACAAACTCACAACAGTTTCACAACATCAAAGCATTTAAAAATTGAAATGTATTTACCGCTTCCAATACCAATAAGAATATACATACAATTTTTGTTATATCCGTAGGCGCAAATTCGCATGTGGTGTTGAGCGCTTAATTCTTAAAAATGACGGTATCAGAATATTGCTACTAATTATTAATGTCATTCGCTATGGGTATCAGCCTTTAAAGAGATGTAAACATTATTTATTCGAAATTCGAAGTGACATTGAAGCTAATTTTCGGATCTCCATAGTATCTTTTAGTCCTTCACCATTATCACCTTTACACATAGCAACTATACCATAGAATCAAAGTGTCCTAAGACTTTCCAGTACTACACATTCCTTTCTTCTTCTTTCCTTCTTCATCTTTCCCCTTGCTTGTTTAAAAACAACATTTCATATAATATTTGACAGCGGTAGATTTATCCCTCGATTCAATAATTTATGTTAATCTTCTAACAACTATGAATGAAAGAGTTAAGGTCTTGGCACGCCGTGTGTGGCACACAAAAACAAGCGGAGTAGAAAAAAAAACACTTTCTGAAATTGAAAAGGGCTATTTAGAGAGCTGTTTGCGATGAGAATCGTAACCAAATACTGACGGAGTGAGCCTAGTTACCTTTAAGACTTTAAGAACGTTGCAGCAGGTTGGTGATATATTGTAGATTCTATTCGCAATGGAATGTTACGCAGAGAGCAATGCAACATAATCGATTTGACATTATGGGNTTTGTTGTTGTTGTTGTTGGGAGGGTGGGGCACTTACCTATCCTCTTACTTAAAATCACATAACGGTTGTCCCTTTATTCCATCTAATATTTTGGCTTCATTTTTATATTCACTCATACAGAGAATTATATAATTGTTATCATTACTTGGTATTTGCTATTTGGTGCAAGATATTTTATCTATTGGTTTGTATATTTCTCTCTTTTTCAATTGGATCGAGTCACATGAACGTATTTTTCATTGACGTCTTTAAAATTCATTTATTTTAGTTTCAATTACTTTAACTACTACCCATGCAGGTGCCATTTACAATAAAAGCAGTCCAGATTAATTCATGCCATAGATTATCAATCACATCTAAGATTTGTGACCTGCATTGAGATTATAGCCATATTTGAGCTTGGATCAAACCAAAATGCCAACAAAAATAATAGTTTTGATGTCTATTCATGAGCTATGTAACAAAAAAAGAGCCAGAACTTCGCTTTCATCCTGCGACAATCAAAATTAGGAAGATCGAGAGTTCTGAGTTTTCTTTCTTACCTGTTTTTCTTTTCTGTTTATTTTTCGTCTTTATTTGAACCCTCACACGAAACAAGATGAAACAAACAGTGCATTTGAATAGGGAAATTTGAAAGACTTGACGCATGGGATTACGACTGTTTGTAGATCGTGAAGAAAGTGAATTGCGCCTTTTATTTTTCTTGAAGAGGTGCAGAATAAGCACTGCACTTAAAAACAGGAATTCGGGTCAGATTATGTGACTCTACTTTTGTTGTTACTTGCCCAGAAGTTTAAAGAGGTATATATTGAAGTCAGGCACTTTCGCGAAGGTGATTTAAGTCTTATTCAAGTTAGATAATTACGTTCTACCGATACTTGACTTTTTAGCGGTGCCATTTCTTATAATTACGCTGCATATCATTTTTATTTACAATACGAATTCTGTTCATGTATTTGAAAACCCCAGTTTATCGTGTGCTTTAAAAAAAAATCTTTCTGATAAAAAATGTCACAATAATCTTGTAGTAGTTCTGGAGATACAATATATTATAAGTAAAATTTGGAGATCGAAGATATTGGACTATAAACTATCAAATAAGTTCCCCAAACAACTTTTTCTTCTAGCAATATGTTGCTTTATTTTTTTCGGTATTCTTTCTGCTCTGATTCTCTGACCGTTTACCTCTCACTACAACTTTAATAATTTGGTGTGATCGATTTATTATTCAATGTTTAAAGATATACTAGGCCTATATGGATTTGAACAATACGTGTATATGTTTGAACATAATTCTGTTTCTCATTGTGTTAGATAGAGAGAGGAAATGCTAGTTGCCAATGTTTTCTTCTCTTCGCATATTTGACCTTGATCTTGACTGGGTTGGTGTGTGTGGATTTGTGTGTGTATACCACTGTGTGATTTACTCAATGATTTAAGGTCTCATGGCAGCCGATTGTTTTTATACGGCTGGGATAAAAGCCAGATTTTAACAACTTATTTACTTTAAAACGCAATCCGTCGTCCACTTATGAAGCCTGTGGGGCCGCTAATCGCACAATTTGAGGGCTGAAAAGCTAGAATTTACGATTTGTGTGGTTTTTAGAAATGATTTATCACACATTCCTCGTTTCATCTCCCCCAACCCATCCTACATTTATTATTGCCACTTCTATTAGGGAGGCTTGGTATTTTTCGTTTAAACTTAAAAAAAAAATATGTTAAGTAGATTTAACCCGATTGAACTTGTTTTGATTTATGGTGCAGAAAACAATGGTTGGGGTAAACATGAACCTGCAGTTCAAACTGTGTGAAAAAAAGCGCTAGGGTTGAGAAAGTCTTCAAAAACGGATAAAATCCAGAGTTTTTCGGAACTAGCGAATTTGGCCGGAAATCCTATACTATGTGTCTGTCCATTCAAGGCGTAGTATGTGTGCGTGTGTGTGTGTGTGTGTGGGTGTGAGTATGGGTGTGTGTGTGAGAGAGAGTATGTGTGTGTGTGTGCGTGCACACTTGTGTGTTATTTTACCTCATTAATTATGCATCAGTTTGCACGATTTCAAGTTCAAAATTGCAAAGCTCCCTACCGTGGGAGGGGGGGACATTGCGTCTAGCCCGATAAGTTCAAGATGGGTAGAATCATTAACTGCGTAGCTTATTTGACTGATTAGATTTTTAAATAGATTTGATCAAAGTGACACAATTTTGTCGTGCTGCCAGCTATATGATTTATGCAACATATCATTTCAAAACTTAGCTTAAATAAATGTTATGACCCAGTTAACCCTCTGCAATAAAGACACATTTTAAAGGGAGTGGGTAGTCAGTTTCCATGATTGTGCAGAAGGCCGAAATTCGCTGACTCCAGGCTTGGTGGAAATACCATTAATGGGAGTACAAATCTGCACACAGCAAACCCGTTGGCTAGTTAAGAATTACCCCCTAGTCTCTCGGAGTATGTTCGGACATTCTTCGGGCGAAGGAAAAAAATACATAAGGTCTAATGGTCATAAAACTCAAGGTAAACACCCGAACGGTGTCAAATTCCCCATGAAAGCTGACTTCCACTGGGCCGGCGCCAGTTCGCGCCAAAGATTATGTGATTGGCGCGTAGTGGCTCGCCGTGGCGCCGAATTAATGTCCCTACGGCGCCCTACCGGGCCCCTCAATGGGCCCCCTGTGATATGCACAACACTGGGCGTATGCCGTCCGGGGGCCATTTGAAATGAATATTGCCCGTGCGTGCCCCTCACGGCTGCAACTCAAACTATACGACGCAGCTTTTAATACAGAGATGCGGATGTCAGAGGACACATAGTTCAGAGCACCGCAAGGCACCCGCCCGGGCGTTTTGAGGACCCCGGCCGGGCACCTTCTGGGAGCCATTGGTGCACCTGCTCATCGAACGAAGCCCGTATAAGTTCACCGGCCGGTACTCGGCCGGCACCCTAATGCTATGGTCACATAACCCTAAAGTAGCCTGCTCGGCGGCCGAGAGGGGAGTTTTTAGCCAATTTTGCCCGTCCACCGAGTGGCGGCCGCCAAGGCACCGCTCATTTTTAAGGTATCGCTCGGTCGCTGCCAAAAAAGCTCTGCGATTTCGCCCAGTTTTGACCTTAAGTCGACCGGCGACCGACGGAAAATCGACAGGGGACCGCCCAGGCACCGCTCGGGCTCTACAGCCTGCTCGACTTCTCCAAAAATCGCTGGGCGATGCCTAAATTCCAACAGCAACCGAGCAGGCTTCTGATCGGTCGGTCGCCGCTCTGATTTGTGACGAAAGCTTTACGGGCGCCTTGCATTTCACTCGAACAATTTTCACCAGGCACCTCCCGGGCACCGCAGAATATGTGATCATACATGCCGTTGAAATGAAAATCGGAAGGTTACCGTACGGTCTCTAAATCCACGGCAAGCCGCCGGGTAGGGAAAATCGTACGGGGCCCGGTTTATATGTGACCTAGGCATAATAGGTTTCTTTGAGCCAATCAAAATGCAGCAGTAGGATGGTTAGGTTAGGTTTTAAAAAGATGCGAACGGGTGCTCACCCATGAATTATATTTCATTTTAAAGAGTAACTGGTATTCTATCTCATGATACATTCATAACTCTGCCGCTACAAATGACTGAGCAGCAGCCTTTTCTAAAAGTATTGTCAAAATCCTCTTGAACCAAGTTCGGGCTGAAGCAAATAATATGGGTCAAGAGCTTTGTCTTTTCAGTCCGAAAGCAATAAGCTATTCGCATTGTATTCGTGTATTGAATAGAAAATGTGACAATGTCAAATCAGAACCAAGAAAAAGTTGGATTCTATCGCATACCTTGTTTAAGGTAAGTCTTGTCATCGAGCCATTCATAATATACAAAGTTTGCTTTTTATGCTCTTTTACATAACATAATTGTTATCAACATGATTGTGTTCTTTCTTTCATTTACTAAGTCTTCGAGGCTAATAATTCTCTAAATGTTGATGTGCTATTTGAGACAAATACCTCATTCACTTACGCACCTTATGCATGTGAAATGATGCAATAAGACAAGCGAGCAGAGAGATATTAGATATCATGAGACAAGAAGTTATTAGGCTGTTTAAAATAATTTTAGCTAATCTTGTGGATTAAAAGAAGGTCCCGTGAAAACATTGCTATACATCGGATCACGTTAAACACTGAAACACTGAATACATGAAACAGAATTTAAAAAGGATTTGACACCAAACGACTGTACACATTGAACTTGCTCAGAAACAATAAAAGTAACGCATTAAAAGAGAGAAGCAAATTCTGTAAACGAATTAAAAAGCATTTAAGTCATACAAGTTTTATACTTACAACAAATATCCTCTCTTTTTATTAGCAATCTCTTGAGAGGGCCCTTCAAAAGATCAAGACGTCTGACTACGCACGCTCCAAAGTTATATTTTGATTTTTGCTTAAAGCTTTAACCATTCACTTCACCTCTCTACATGTTGGACTGATGGTCTGTGGATATAAGAACTGACTATATATATGTTTTATTTTCGATTATATAACCTTAGTCACACAACGGATCCTTGTTTAAACTTTCCTTTCATTGATATGCAAATTTGTAACTGAAACATCCATATTGGTCCGCCTTATCCTTGCTTATGTCAATCGGATCGTTGTTTAAGGAAGGGTGTATAATGCCAAAGATGGATCTATTTACTTTCTTACAATTTCCTCTCTCTCTGTTTCTCCTCCTCCGTCTCTCTGTCTCTCCCCCTCTGTCTCTCTCCCTCTCTCAATCTCTATCTCCCCCTCACTCTGTCTCTCTCTGCCCCCTCTCTCTGTCTCTGTCTCTGTCTCTCCCCATGTCATCTTGTAATGCTCTTGCCCCACTCTGTGCACACTATCTGCTTTTCCTTTGATATTCCTGCTACTCAACCGTTCAGTTTATTTTGATGTACCCTTTCCTCCGATTCCTCTCCGCCATCTGTATTCCTCATACCACTCTCTGCCTGTCTGTCTGTATGTCTCTCTTCCTCTGTCTGTCCCTCTCCCTCCCCCTCTCTCTCTCTCTATCTCTCTCCCTCTCTCATCAACCGTCTCTCTATTACTATTGAATTGAATTGAATTGATTTTCTTCTGCAACATTCAAATCAAATTACATTTCAGCAATAAAATACTTAATATACAACATATAACATGTTTCTTGAATACACACAAGAAACATGTTATATGTTGTATAGTAAGCATTTTAAATATAAGAAATACTATATAAGAAATGACATTAAAACAAAATTTGACATATAACACAATACCAAGAATTATTCATTAAGAAATTTGCAAAAAAAGAAAAAAAAAAAGAAGAAGGGATATTACAATAAGCGAATTCTTGATAGTGTGATAGCGTGGGGAAAATGGAAGGGGGCGGTGATGATTTTTT
>BEXV01001309.1:17632-28140 GCA_003118195.1 Hemicentrotus pulcherrimus
GGGGGGGGGGGGGGGGTAATTCAATGGGCCACTTGGGTCCTGCAAAATTTAATTACTGCACATAATCCATCACAAATATTGAATTATAGAAGAGGAAACAACATGAGATAAGGAAGAAGGATAAGATGAAGATGGATTAAATAAAAAGCACTGTTTGAGTAGAACCAGGACGAGATAGACAATGTGATACAAACAAGGACTCATGGAAGACAACATTACTGGTGTAATGTGCTGCCCTTTATAAATGTTGGAAATAAATAGATAATTAAATAAAATACCATGACTTTTGTGACAAAAATCAATGTCTACCTTTTGTCCTTTGGATGCATCTGTGCCAGGCAGGCCCGGTGGACCAGGACTGCCCTAAGATGTTAAGAAAAGGGGAAATAAGTGAGAAAATATCACAAAAACATTATATTGCAAATGAATGACAAATATTTTAAAGATGTCGATGGATGATAATGCCAGCATTTAATGTACATTTCAATCTTGTATGAATGCAAATAATTTTTCAAAACAGAAAACAAAACAAAAAAACACGGCTTTAATTTGTGTTTGGATGTCCCATACATTGCCTTTGAAGATTCGATCAAAAAATATCAAATTAAATTGCATTTTTCAATTACCCCCTAAAAGTAGTACATGTACAATCGACTTAAATTAACTTACAAAAACTAGAGCTTAGATTGCATAAAACTATAACATTCAATATCTTACCGCTTCTCCTCTCCACCCATTGGTGCCTTGTTGTCCTTTAGATCCCTGTCTTCCCTGTAAACCAAAATGAAATGCACTGTACATATCTCAACGAAATCTACTAGAAAAATATATTTGTTTCAAATAAAACAATCCGACCTTGCCCGGACAAATCATCGTTGGTTGAATTTGTGAACTTGTTGTGTAGTCTCTTACTTTCGCAGTTTGGACTAAAATAACACGTATGAAGTTGAGGATGTAACTTATGATAGCAATAATTGAATGATACATGACATTATAACAATCTTAATATTCAAAATAACCCTGCTGTGACGATATTCAAAAATTTGTAAATTAGAATGCAGTAAAATATGTTTTAATAGCTAGTGACAAAGAAAGAATAGCATGATCTTAAAAGGTTAACCCATCATATCAATTAGAAGACAAGAAACAGTTAAAGATTTTTTTATAAATGTATTGAAGAGAAATATGGACATTATGTTCGTTTTACAGAGCTATTTCCTTTATAGAAAGATCAAAAATGTGAGAGCGAAAGAGAGACAGTGAGAGGATGCAATGACACGATGGGGTTCATGGAAACCATGGGGTAACATGGTTGAAAAGACGCCACGATCACCGGGATTTTTCGGCATCTAGTTTCGTTTTGTTCTTGTTCTAAAGACTACCATCTACTCACCCGAGGTCCTGGTAGTCCTTCCTCTCCAGGTAATCCTGTTGCCCCCATCAGTCCCTGTGGACCTTGTGGTCCAAGTGGTCCTTTAGGTCCAGGTGGCCCATGGTGACCCTAAACACGTGAGGGTTATGAGATGAAGAACAAATTATAACTTCAATGGGAAAAGGCATTATAGTAATAGCTATTAGATAAGAATTTGATGTACACGAATCAGGCATGCCCGTTTTCAGACCCTAGCCCAAATTCAGACCTTGACAACTTCATATTTGTGACCAATTGAGCAGCCTTTGCGATCTGCATAATCATATTAATTATAATCATCATCATCATCACTATCATCAGAATAATCATCAACATCGTAGTAAGCATGCATCATCAGAATCGTCATCACAGTCATGAGAATCATGATCACCATCATCGTCAAAGTTATTGGCAACATTGTCATCATGATTCTTGTCATTATCATTATCATATACCATCATCACAATCACCATTATCATCATCATCACAATCACTGATATTATCATCATCTTACCATCATCATTTTACCATCCTCATCAACACAATCATAACTTCACGATTCTTACCAGATTACCTGGAAGCCCAAATGGTCCTTGAGGGCCTGGTAAGCCATCTTCACCCTAATAATAGGAAGACAAATAAAATTTGATAATAAAACGTCGGTGAAAACGAAATTGCATACACGTGTACAAATCCCTCAGCATTTAAATCTTAAAATTAGACTGATTTCGCTTGAAAAGGAAGAAAGATTTTTGTCAAATTGAGAATCATCCTCGAGAAAGACTTTAATGACAGCTAAATAACTATATAATTGCTAAGTGGATGAAAGTAACCCCAGATATAAGTTTTTACACCAGTAGAGCTTTAATCCCTGGTGTAAAATACACATCCTGAAATTCAACTAATCTCTTGAGTAAAATAATGGCTACCGTGTTGCTCACAAATCACTATTGTCTGGCTGATATTCAAAACAAATGCATATTGTAATGTTGTTAACACAACAACCAGTATAATTTCATATCTTATACGACACTCTTCCAAAAAGAGTCATATGAAATGCATTTGAAGAACTCACGTTTGCTCCATCGTCCCCAGCAAGGCCTGGTTCTCCAGGTCCACCGGCTGGGCCCTGCAAACGAACAACAACAACGAAATCACAACATACTTGATTTGGTATTTTTTGAGTAATTGTAAACCAAGCAAACGTAAAGAAATAAAAATAAATTTTGCAGCCGACTTAAGCACTTTACTTCTACAAAATACAATGGGGAGGAAACTTAAAAAAGTTGCAAACCATGAAGAGAAACAAAGGACATTATCATTTATGATATGTAGAAGAAAAACAAATAGACACAAAAGCACGAAATCAATTATCGGACAATGCAATTGCACTGTGGAAAACTATTACGCCAAAAAAAGTATTCACTCTTACCGGAGCACCAACGTATCCACTCGTTCCCGCAGTTCCCCCTTCACCTAATTGTCCCTAGAAATGAAAACATAAAATTAGATCTCAATGAATGGATATTTTGGGCTATCATTCGTGATAGAATATTACTTTGTTTCGAATTTATCTTCATTGTATAAAACAAAGGCAACTTTCAGATAAAGAATGGGCATAAAGAACCCAGGACTGCAGCGGTTAACAAAAAGAAGTATAAGTCCCAGGCAGAATAACATAACTAGTACAAAATAATTTGCCAGCAAAAATCTGGATAAAGATGATATTATTGAGGTATCATACATTTCAAACATGCCAAATAAAAAATCCTTAAAAATAGAAAGTGATAATTTGTTTTTATCGCTTTAAATGAAATCCGACAAATATTATGAGAGCAGTTGTTAGAAATATAATATTTCTATCAGAAATATGAATGTGAAAAAAACATACCTTAGGTCCTTGTTCTCCATCTTCTCCTTTAGTTCCCTGTATGCCTTGGTAACCCTATAGCAACACGAATGACAACGAAAAGTAGGAGGCATAAACAAAATCATGACACTAACATCTATTCTTTTTCTGCCAAAGTTACAATAATAAAAAAAAATAAAGACAATAATAACAATAATAATAATAATAGGGATAACAATAATAATAACAATAATAATAACAATTGGAATCAAGCTTTGAGGGGGTAAATTCATCAGCTAGATGAACAAAAGTCATTGGTATGTCCCTTCCCATCGACTGGCCACCTGTTCACAATGGCATTGATAATGCTCACTCATGGATTCAATTACGTCTTAAGCAGTCGTTATGTGAGAAATTCCCAAACAACACAATGATAAGAAGGGTCTTAATGGGGCTATTATATGAAAANACGGACGACTACCCCCAGACAGCTCCCCCTAGGTTTTGACTGGAAAGAGGGATTATATATTTGTTGAACCATCTGTATTCTATTATCATTTCTTACCGCTGTTCCTGTTTCACCTGGTGTGCCTTGAAGTCCATGAAGACCACGCTCCCCCTGTCATGAAAAAAGGGTATCAATTTTGGTATCACCATTGCAGCCATTTTTCTTTAAAAATTAGGCAGTTTTCCTGAAGTTTTCCTAAATCCCTAAGAAGTTCTGTACGCGATTGCCTAACCCATAACAAAAAGTATTCCTTATTGTTAACATGTGTTTGGTACGTTTGGCGTTAGATTTATCTTTTTAATTACCCTACCAATACATTTATATGTATCAATCGTTATGCATATTTATTGGGAGGTGAAGTAAACTTTGCAATAATTTAAGTTCAATTGGGAGAACACCTAATTAAAATAAGACCCTTATGCACATGAAAATTGTAAATTTTATTAGATTACACTCATACAAGTCTTCAGAGGGTAGCAAACCCCAAGAGCTCAGTCACTGGAATCACACAAATATTATCAAAATAATTCCACATTATATCTTACTGCAGGGCCGCTGTCTCCCCTTTCTCCGTTGATGCCTTGTCGACCAATAGGACCTTGACTCCCCCGATATCCTGGATCCCCTTTCCGCCCTCTCTCGCCTGTTGCTCCCTGAGAAGGACAAGGAAAATCAGGTATAGCTCAAGTTATTTGTAAAATCAAGGTAAGAAACATATACATTAACACATGTTTTTACACAATGTGGCGTTAGTGTTAGCGTGATGCTCGAATAGAACAATTGATTGGAATAAGACATATGATTACAAGATGTACATTTAGTATTTCTTTAAAACAAATATTAACATCAAAAACTTTAGTATGAAGAAAAGAGGAATTCACGCTGTGTCCCCTTACCTTATCACCTGAATATCCGTTATGTCCCGGTTTTCCGAGTATCCCCGATTCTCCCTTGAATCCTGGCATCCCTTTCTCACCGGTAACCCCATAGCTCCCAGCAGGTCCCTGTTGGGAGAGAGATGAATAAAGGCATGTTTTAAAGATAAGCTTTTTTTCTGGTAAATAAAACAAAATCTCACAGAATCCAAAAAAAACTTAAACTGAATGTTCAAGATTACAAATTACATGTGCCAAATTGGTAGAAAATGTAAAGGTGCTGAGTAATGAGCGTAGAAATGAAGGTAAGTAGGCCGAAACCATGTGCTAAACACATGACACTATGTGCAAATGTGGGGTAGTTTTTATTCTACTGTTTCAAACAATCAATATACTACAGGATAAACAATCCAGAATGAATTATAGCCACATTCTCTCGACATACAAATCCCAAACCAGAGCTCAAGATTAGCTTTAATCTATCTCTCAAATACGCATAAAAAGAATCCTCATAGAACATTCTTGTCTACATTTTCATACTGCATAGATAACAAATCATGAACAATCCACCTCCAAAAGTAATGATAATTTCAAAAGCTTTGTGACGGACGGACATACAAATATACTCAATGACTGATGGCTACACAACTAAACAGTAAAACTATGCTACACACCGATCACTTACACTGTCTCCAGAGTCCCCCCTCTCTCCTTGAAGACCTTGTATCCCAGGTAAGCCCTGTTAGGAAAAACAAAACCAAGTTCTAATACTTAAATGTATCAAATAGCATCAGCGACCGTTTAGATACAACGGATCTTATGAAATGCATTTTTAGTTCAGTTATTTCAAGTGCATTGTCCTCCTTAAAGATTGGGTTGAACACGCAACAATTTATCTCTGTTTATCAATTCAGTACGTCAAAAAAAGGATGTCATTTAAGACACACTTCTGCAAAGATTCCCCCCTAAAAATGTGTTTGAAGACGAATATCAATACAAGAATATATAACTTGGGTTTTATGTTGTACGGAGAAAACCTAAATTGTGTATTCTTTTATCAATATTCGACTTCAAACACATTTATATGAAAATCCTTGCAAAAATGTTCTTTAAATGACATGGTCTTGTACATCATGATACAATTCAGGTGAAATTTTTCCACCAAACTTTTTGGGCTCCTAGATGGGCTTTAAGTGATTCAGTTAACTACCTTGTTTCCTGCTGATCCTTGTTTGCCCAATTCCCCTTGTGGCCCTCTTGTTCCCTGTGGATAAACAAATCGGGGAAAAAGATGATTCAAATATACAAGTCAGAGCTAGGGACACTGAATACTTTGTGTCAAAGATTTGACAAGAAAGGAGAGAAGTAAAGTGAATAGGGAGAAATATAGTTATGGGGAGAAAAAAAACTTGGCAAATAGTGTCTCCCATTTATATTTTAAAAGCTAGGTTTTATAGAAAAGGAGCAAAGAAATGTAGTGAAGTTTTGAAAGGTGCATAAGTTGTATACCTAAAAGCATAACAAATTAATGACTTGGCTTACCTCAATTACAAAGTATTCAAATGTATACAATTGGCTAGACGGGAAGGTTGTGCAAAATATAATGATTCCAGCACAATAATAATATCTCTCAGTAATTGAGTTTAAGAAACAGATAAATTGTTTAGAATTAATTCCGACGTTGACATTTTGATAACAAACCAATTTGCTTTATCTTACAGTATGATCAGATCAAACCTTTAAGGACAACATTAGTTGTTACATATTTATTCTGACATTGACATTTAGATGACAAACTAATTTGCTTTCATGATCAGAGCAAATCTTACCCTTGATCCTCGATCCCCATCTCGTCCGGTAGATCCGACATCTCCTCTCTCACCCTAAAAACAACAGACAATTTAAAAGAAGATACGCCTAGAAGAGTAAGAAATAGTAATAGTGACATCAACAAAAATAAACATTGATGTAGCTACAAAATTCCCAGCTTGATGTGTAATTTAAAAAAGAGAAATGATAATAATAATCACATTTGTATATCACATAATACTATGTTCCTAAAGCAACTAACATTTCAATAATTACCACCCCGGTCGTGGGTTCAATTGCTAATCCGCACATGATAGTACACATGCTCCACTCCCTGTGGAAATACTCTCTTGTAGGTCATATTGTTGAACGGTGAACTGATATTGATAACAATCTCATAGTTCAGATTAATAATGTAGGTACAAAGATTGGAGTGGTGTCCGTATAAAGAAGCATACCTCCGTGTATCAACATCGACAGTTTATCGGTAAATGCCTGTTATGGTGCTTAAACGAATACAAATATTCTCTCTCTCTCTCCCTCTCTCTTTCTCTCTCTATTAATTTACATACTATAAATCGTAGGATGATAATCATTGTGTATGATTACTATAATGATAGTAATGATAACGATACTACATATTGAATGCATTAGAAACCTACTCTATTTCTCAAGGATATGTAAATGATTCATTCAAACTTCACTAATAACAAAATAAGTAAGATAAATGAATAGCCTCTACATACCTTTTCGCCCTTTCCTCCTGACGGGCCGAAATACCCTGGTATACCTGGTAGTCCCTGTCAAAAGATTATGAGCATTTTAATATAGCGAGTTTATATTGCAGAAAAGAAACTATAGGGGAAGAAGTGTTCAATATTGTGTGCAAGTTTGCCAACAAATTGAATGGTTTCATTTTACATAGCAGTAGCAACGGCATTTTAAAATAAGGGGAAAACAATCCGATTGATTTACTGTGGTATAATACACTGATGTCAAAACAATACTTTGCATCTAAAATGCACGAACAATTCCCAAAACAGTATCTAATCCTGTTTTTTTTCTTTTAATTTTAAATGTGATATCATAGCAGCAGTGGCACTCTCTTTATTCCTCGATTAACTATAAAATTTAAACTATTCATAACTATCAAATGAAGTAGACTCGTGTACACAAACGTGTAAACGAATATTAAACAGATTTATCAATATTTTTCTATCAAAAGGCCCGTCTTCCCTATCTCGAGATTGCCAACTATCCAGCTATTTTGAACTATCCCGATCGCAAACTATCCAGCTATTTGCGTCTTCATTAGACCGAAGTGGCAAATTAGCTGGATAGTTGGTCGGGATAATATCCCAAGATATCTCGGTCTAGTTTGCAAAATATCCTTCTATTTCCCAACTAGCGGGATAGTTCGCGACCGTCTTCATTAGACCGAAGTACGGAGTGAATTATCCCGATCCCATCATGCACAACGATTTCCGGTTCGCACATGCGATCTATACCGCTCAGTGCGCTAGTACAACCACTGACCTCGAGTAAACACGGAAAACCGCAAACTAGACCGAGATATCTTGGGATATTATCCCGACCAACTATCCAGCTAATTTGCTACTTTGGTCTAGTGAAGACGCAAATAGCTGGATAGCTTTCGATCGGGATAGTTCAAAATAGCTGGATATTTGGCAATCTCGAGATAGTGCAGACACGCCTAAAGACGAAGATTTCTTACCATTAAACCTATTTTCCCATGAGATCCAGGGGGGCCTGGTAACCCATCGATACCCTGGGGAAGAGAGAAAAGATAAAAAGATATAATCAGTTAATAAAACAATCTCTACCTACGCATTTACATGATACAAACGCGGGATAAGTTTAGTGTTTACCCATTCATTTTGAAGTTATTAAAAAAAAAACGTCTTTTCCTTAAAAAGTTTAGTTCTCATCAAGTTTGTCAGAATAACGCATGTCTCCACGTAAAAAATGAAACAAATCGCCAATGAAAAGTTTAACAAAGTACAATGCCTTTTCTGTTTATATTTTTAGCCCTAATGCAACTCACAATAGGATTCGAAGGTAGTCTATAATAATAATAACTTGTTTCAGAGTTGGAAAACAAAGGCTTATCTTCGCTCTAAAAAAGGCTCATACCAACCTCTCCTCCTGCAGGTCCTTCATCACCGAGCGCACCATTGATACCTCGCTTGCCCTGTGATAAAATATAGAAACAAGTCACTTTATGAATCATAATTATTTTTAAATGATTGTTTCAGGTTAAATAATTTCTTCTTTATTTAATAATGACTTGAAAGCCTCCAAAAATATGATATCAAATGATGTCGATTAATCATCATGGCGACTAGTATTCAATGCCTGATTCATAATGAATACTATACCGTCCGAAATAACTGAAAATCACTTCTTTTCTTAATTCTGGAAAGTCATTAGGTAAACTTACGACTGATCCCTTTTCCCCTGTTGTTCCTTTCTGCCCACGTCCGCCCTGTAAGGATACAAAACATTAAACGATTCTCTGTCAAATGCTGAAAACGTATGACTTTTTATAGCCTTGTCCATCAGCTATCGAAATATGTGAAAGTCACCATGACGTATTACGTAATTCGAACATGGTTTATAAAAGATATACAATAGGCTTCAGTTGTATTCTTCAAAGTATTTGCGATCATGTTGAGCCATTTTTACATATACAACACACAGATTTAAAAGTCGAAAATTCAGTAAAATCTGTCACAATAGGCACGAATATCGAGTATACAATACCAAGTGAAATAGATTTGAAATAAATTGGCAGTTACACATCTATCCAGGAAGTGACTATTTGTACGTGTACATCTTAACGGAGCAAAACATGTTTGTAAATTAGATTATAGTGATACTGTATTCTAAAAATATAACTTTAACCAAGAACGAGGTTTTGTCCTCACGTCAGTGTTTAATGTGATGACTATATGAAATCTTACTCCACGCATAAGATGAACCACACATCTATATACCGACCTAAGAAAAGATAAAAGTATTTACCTGTTCCCCCGCAGGTCCCAAGAGTCCAGGTTCACCAGTCGAACCCTGTTCAGGAAGAATATTATAAATAAATCAACCTTTTATAATAAAAAGGATTGTTGAAACACGTTCTTTACTTTAATACTCATGCCTCGCTTACGCTCACGAGCGTTTACCTTTAAACTGAGACAAACAGCAATGACATAGTTTGCTTTGATTGTATAACGTAATTTTGATTATATAACTTTTTTCAGAATTGAGTTATAAATGTATAAAGTATACTTATTATTGTGCAAAGCTCCATCTAACAGGCTTTGCTTTCAAGTAGGTTGGTTTTTTTTATATTTCCTATATGCATTACAATGACTAAAATAAAAGATATTTCAATGCTCATTTCTGTTATATCATTAGGTTTATCATTGTTTGTTATTGTTTTATTATGTGAAAAGAAATTACAAATAAACTCGCTCTGTATAGGTCTACTACTACTACTTCTGTAACGATTGTATAACCAGTGACAAAAGAGACAAACAATAACAAAATCTTTTGAATATTAATAATTAACCTAAAAGCTTGACCAGTTCGGCTAAGCTTGGCGAAGATAGAAAAGAAGAAATCTTCTCTGAATGATTTCTCAACAACTTGGTGTCATAACAGTGGAAACAATACAAGCCGATGAACCAAGTTTCATAAAAAATGGTATGCTGTCGCTAATCACAGCTATAAAATCACACATAGTTCGTGCATTTCAGGAAAAGCATCATTTCGTCACCATACAAAGATATATGGAATACATACCTTTCGCCCTGGGAGTCCAGTCGGTCCATTTTCACCTCAGTGCCCTTGAATCCCCTGAAAAAAAAGTATTGAGTCATACAGTTATATTAAAGGGTCAACATTTTAGAAATTATTAGAACCAATAATATCTACAAAACGTTAAGTTGGAATAACTAATGATTGAAGAACGGACACTTCAAACCATTTACGTGATTGTGACGTGTATCCTAATTTCAGGTTTGATCTTTTTTTTTT
>BEXV01001309.1:29212-60506 GCA_003118195.1 Hemicentrotus pulcherrimus
ACTCTTTAGTGACTATATAGTTATTTTGTCTTTAGTGACTATATAGCTATTAATTTAATTCTCTAACATCACGCATCATAGAGCTTTTCAGCCATTTTTAATTCTTGATTTTTATTATATTTTTAAATTGTATTTTTGTATGTATGGCATTTGGTTTGCAAAAATGATTTGTACGCCGACACAGAATGTGTAATACAAATTCTGCCAGAAAAAAAAGGGTGGGAAATACCGTACTGAATAATTTTTTTTTGCAATATGCCGAAATATTCATATAATTTTGTTTATACTGCCCAACCCTCTTATTCGACTAACAACCTAGAATATTAACAATTCTAGTGGGAATGTATAATGACTGACCTGGTGTCCTTTGAGTCCCGGTGGTCCGTTCCTGCCTGGTATACCGCCATCTCCCTGACAGAATCAACATAAAATCAATTATTGCAACATGTAAGAATACACTACTTCTCGTGTTTAATGGATTCTGTAAATCCGTAAGCCTGAGCTTGCGGAACTCATGAAACACAAATGTGTGGAAAGTCATTCTAATACAGAAAAGACGATTTAACTTTGCGAATTTGAGGGGAATTTAATTAAACTTACAGCAGGGCCAACTGGTCCGGTGGTTCCAATTCTCCCTGGCGGTCCAACAGCACCCTGAAAGTTAAAAGTACAGAGCATTATAACTTATTCAAGCACAGGACTTTAGACTTTATGAATTAAGCACTTCGTTGGATAAGAATAGAATATGTCACTCATAGAAATTAGAAATCGACTGATCTTGAACTTGATGACATCTATTGAATCCACGTAAATCATATTGTGAAAGGAGTATAGTTGAAACGTTCTCCAATGACATGTATTACACAGACAAAAATAGGCTATGATTAAGTGGAAATAAGTGAAGTTATGACAATCTTCTCCATGAAATAAACGAGTCCCCAACATTAGAACAATTTAAGAGTAAACTTAAGACCTATCTTTTCAATATGTAATGTAATGTAATCATACTTTGTTTGTTAAACTTTAAAGCGTTATGTAAATATTAACTATTATCATTGTATCATTGTTATTGGGAATTTTCTATTATAATTATGTATCATGTATCATATTGTTGTAATTTGTAGGTTTAGATTAATTAAATTTTATCTGTTAAGCGCTTAGAAACGTTGTATTAAGCGCTATATAAATGTAATTTATTATTATTATTATTATTATTATTCCGAGCTAAAATATGACACAATTTCTTACCTTTTCACCCGAAACCCCAGGTATTCCGTGTTCTCCCTTTCCACCCTTTACATGAAACAGACAACGTACAATAAGTAATAATAAACATAATTAGTTTAATAATAACTCCACATGAAAACCTCAACAAAATAATAACATATAATAATCAACCTTCACTGTAAATTTACTTTTTAACATGAGCTCATCAATTACAAATAAATAAGATAAGGTAGATTAGAAATAAAGTATGATTTCAAGAATTTCCGGTCAACTGAATAAAACAATGGCAATGCAAGAAGAAATGCAGATTAAATAAAATACGAAAGTGTAATTTTCGTCCCAAAACAATTATTTAATTTAAGCGCATTAACTATATCACAAGCGTATTCATGTTTTGGAAATATACAGAAATCATTTTGATCTTTTTATTGAGCGACACATTTGATCATTTTTCTAAAAAATTCTATTGACAGCTGGATGGAACGAGTGTTGTAGACTAAAATATTTAAACATATTTTACCTGATGACCTTGGTCTCCTTTCCTTCCTCGTCTGCCGTCTTTACCCTCTGGACCCTGGAACATCATCAAAATCATTTTGTGTTCGAGTAAACGCTCGAGGACAATACAATTTATTAAACAAGATGAATGCGATTACCTCCAATGTCGGAGCGAATACTATTGTTCAGTCTTTAGTGAATACTGAGCCTTCATTGCCTTTGTCCTTAACATTTAGGTGTCGTTTTCCTGAGAGGTTTTAGTGGATTCCGTGACCACCAGATGTATAATGTTAGAATTGAGTTGTTTATATACAGTTTTGATATAGAATCCCTTTCGTATACCTCACTACTACATGATTCTAACTTTATTGCTTTCTTTGAAAGGTTATTGAGCTTTTCCTATTAATAAATGTTTATCTTATTGTTCCAAAATGTCGATAATATCCTACACGTAGGATGTTGTGTTATGATCGTAAGCCTTTTGTTAAAAAAAAATAAAACTAAATACATACATGACGTTAATACTTATGGCGATTGAAACACAATTACGACAATATAGAAATTCAAATACAATATATAATTATCACACATTAACAAGATATTTTCTTCCTCTCTTACCCCTTCATCCTCTTATTCAAGATAATGTGTATCCTCCATCGACTAAAAGTTAATGTAAAGGAGTCTGTGGGCAGTCGCCCGATAGCGCATACTTCACAAGTGCATAGGACTTTTAGCTTCTGGGTTGATGTGGTTATAAAAATATAAAATCATGATATAAGTTGAGATACGGATTAGGAATATATACCTCAGGACCTCTATGACCTTGTCCACCGGGTCGTCCTTGGTCTCCCTGTATAGGAAAACACATAAACACGTTAAAAAAAGTTGCAAAAGGATAATTCAAAACACTAATAATACTTTTAACAAGAAAAACGTAAGGCCAAAACTGAATTTGTATGAATATCCAATATCATAATATCATGGGCTTTTTAATAAACTTCTAGCAAAAAGGAAGACTTTAGTTTGTACTCACCGTCTGCCCCTTTGGTCCAAGTTCACCCCTTGGTCCGTTAGAACCACGAGGACCCTACAAAGGACGAAAGAAAGAAAAATTGGGATTGTCAGGGTATAGTCAGGAAGCTGTAATGAATGGAGACTCCGTCTCGAAAGAATTTTTGGAGGAAAAGATATTCAAGATTAACTTGGCTCAACAAAAAGAAATGGAACCCTCTCCAGCCATCAAATCCATCTACAGCTGTCCTTATCAATGCACAGTTCCCCTCTAGTATTCCAAATATTACGAAATGTTACGCAACACCGTCTGTTTCCCGAAGTCCTCTATTCACTCGGTCGTAAATATATGCAGGCATCGAGCTTTGAAGACATGCGTGGCACCGACAAATTAGGTCATGTTCAGTGAATATGTATTTAGCTATAATATATGAAATACAGAATTCCCGACATATGACCAGTGAAACTTTATTTTGGTTATCAAATGCTTTTTTCGTGCTCGGATAGCTCTACTGAAGACGAAACCATTTTAACCAGCAAAATCGACCAAGGAAATCGTGAGTTGGAGCGAATGTAAGGTTTTCATGATCATGATTTTCTCATCTAATTATTGACATGTTCCGAAAATTTCCGAAACTTCTTTATAGCTAGGAAGATAGTCCAAATGTTTATCTCCCTAAAGAACTAAATGAAATTGTGTTACATGTTTGCGCATTTGTTGGACGATGGTTAGAAGTTGTCAATTCATCACCACTTTTCACCCAAGTACGGGCCGGCAACGCATAAGCCGCCGTGCACGCTGGCCTGGGCTTTAGGTGGAACGGGAGGACTTCGAGGACTTCGAGCCACTGGGGAGCTGTATGGTCTCGGAGAGGGATTAAGGGGATTACGGTAGGGGAAACAAAAGACACGCGGTGCCACGGATGGCTTCAAAGGGGCCTCTTGAACGGGATCTCCATTTATTACAGCTTTCTGGTATAGTTAATCATTCACCCGACTCTCAATCAGGAGAATGAGGAGCCTAATCTCGTCCCGTCACTGGATACCTTGTCAAGACAATCGGCATTTGTCACTCTCAGCAATGGTGCAAATATTGTTACCAGATATGCTGGAACGCTACATTTTCGGCAGCTTGGGTATGACCAGGGAAACAATATTGGGGCACCAGGAGCGTCACAGGATGTCGGTTATGAGCGCGAAACAAAAACCCCCATCGCTGTTACTATTTTATTATCTATCCTTTGAAGTTTGAAGTACAAAGAAAATTCCCATTACATCATTGTTATAAACAGATATTTATGCTGCAAATAGAGTGGGTAACTATGAAGAAAGAGGAGGAATCTAAAACATATTCTAAACAGATAGTTAAGTTTGTGGTCATCATCGCTTATCATTCGACAGTCCCTTTATTATAGCAGGGATTGCTCTGAGATTTCTCTATAAAGTATTTTCTACTGCTTTTTTAACGCTTCTCGAAAGCATCTTTCTATGTCTGCTGTAAGATACATAAATATTGCTTTAGCTAGACTTCCAGGGACATAAGATGAAATAAAGGAATTATTGTAGCTAACATTAAAACATCTTCTTATAAAAAATACATACCTTTGACCCATGTGGACCAGGAGGACCTTTTACACCGGTTTCCCCGATAAGTCCCTGATAGAAGAAGAAATCAAATTTATTAATATAAAAAGTAAAACAGTGATAAAACATCAGTGTTGTCTACTAATAATACATTGTAAATAGGTACACGAACAACATAACATTGCTTAACAAATTAAAATTGAAACATACCTGTTTCATTTGGTAAATAATAATAAAAATAATATTTAATCTTTATATAGCGCTTATTACAAATATCTCTAAGCACTTTACAAATATACTATTACCCCGGTCATTGGATTCAGTGCTTGCCCGCAAACAATCTCCACTCCCTGGGGAGCATTCCAGCCAGGCGTTACATGACGCTCAAAAACTGTTTGACCAACAAAATGCAGCCATTTACTGGCTAATGCCAGGTCACATGACCTTTGTAAAGTGTCCCTGATATTTGTACGAGTCACCATCACATGATGATTACTACACATTAAGAAAATATCATGTGAAGACTACGAGCCAAATCCCCTTTAAAAAAAGAAAGATTTTTAAGAAGTTTGTTAAATGTCTTATATACAACTGGATTTGCATTAACTTCTTCCTATTACTGGCCTGGCAGGTGTCTTTGACGAGTATCGTTATATTAAGTTTACAAGAGAAACATGTCCTTCTTTAGGGTTCCTGATGGCTTACCCTTGGTCCATGATCACCCTTACGCCCTGGGACTCCATCATCGCCTTCTTCACCCTGTCATGAAAAGGTGAAAACAAAAGTTACAACAGTTATTCACATTGTTCAGTTGCATTTGGAACTTCTTATTTTGCTAATATTCGAATAAGAACATTTGTCTTTGTTGAGTACCGAACAAAAATCCAAGACCAACATTCTCACTCTCTATAATACTACTACCAATAATACATAATATTTTTAAGACGCCGAACCTACTTGACAATCAAATGCTCAAGGCGCAATTTGTGCAAAAGATAAAATACATGATACATATATACAAAAGTGCAAACCAAGTGTATAACCAAATTAGCCATACTTTGCTCTGATTGTGGCAACATTCTAATGGTTGTTATATGAATACTACCAAGAACTTGACATCAACGATGTTTGATTTTACAAGAAAATATGTATAAAATTTCAGTAAAAGCGCGTTCGTGTTCACGAAGAAATATTAAGAAGAGGTCAGTTCGTATTTATGTCAATAGTTACAAAAACGGATTCATTTACGTACGGAAGCAAATTAACAGGAGCAGTTTTCACAAAATATGCACAAAACCTCTTTTCCGACTCGAAAATAAGTAAATAATTATTAGTAATAATTATACATGTATGAATGATGATGATAATAATAATGATAAATATGATGTAGATGATATAAATAATAATAAAAATGATAACAATAATAATGATGATGATATTATGGTGACGATGATAAAAGAAACTTACAGCTACGCCTTCATCTCCAGGCTCTCCAGCTTGCCCCGGCATTCCAATGTCACCCTGTATTAGCAGCAAATAATGAAAACATTTATTATGCTCACATAAATTAATAAAAGATCTATCTCACATTCTCTCAAAAAATATAGCTTTCACGAGACTTTAAGGATTTGCGTGTGCTGTAATGTATCAATACATTGACATTATTTAACTTAGAACCTACCACAAAAAAGTCATATTTTGTATTTTTCATTACTGTTACGAAGTTCTATGAAATTTGGAAGCTGTAAATGATTTCCATAATAAAAGGCGGGGTCTATTACACGAAGCAGATCCTCCACATAATCCTAACCTTTTACAACAACCTTAAGTTTCTTAATTCGAAACAGAAGACGTCACATTGGAATAATCCAGAAACGAACGAGCGTCCTACTTATATATGAACTTATAACCCTACATTTCACAGCCGCAAACATTCCTCGAGAATTGAATAGGGATTGCAAGAGACAAAGAGATAGGTTTATCTTACACTGGTGGGGTGGTGAGACTCAATTTACGAGAAACCTGATACCAAGATGCTGCATATTCATCAAATTCAACCACCGGTTGCACAGCATTCACATGTGTTTTGGCTGTAGCAGAAACCACAAATTTATAACTCTTACAGACTGCCCAATTTATGGTGTCCTTATTACACTCAGCAGGGGTCTTTCTGAGAATTCTTCACAGGAAACAGCCGTCTCGTTTTACGTATGGCAGTGGCCACATGTATGGCATGTACCACTTACTAACCCAATACCTACATGGAATGACTACTGGAATAACCAGACCTATATTTACGACTTATGAAGTATTACAAATCAACCTCTGACATATCTCAATCTATTTTAAAGTTAGACATCGCTTCGTCGGTTCCAACTATAAGTTAATAACTGATTTGCATCCTTTGATTTGATTGATTTGATTAAGTTTTATGTGAAAAGGTAGCCCTATCAGTATACACAATACCATTCTTCCTGCGGGCCCCGTATACAATCCAACATACATTCAACAAATACATTGAACATCATTCCAAAAAAAATCTACAAATAGTAAGTGAAAGCGCACAGAAAGATATACACAATAACCCACACCCAGCTTAACGCAAGCTCGCGCGCGCGGGCACCCACACACACAAACAGGCGCTCGCACACACCCTATGATACTTGAACGCATCTATTGTTCTCTTTTCTACAAAATTTACATCACACATCATAATACAGAATACCACTAAATCCATTGAAAATCATTTTGGAGGTACCTACCGGTGGTCCACGATCGCCATCGTCCCCCTGGGATCCCCTTCTGCCACGACTGCCCTGACAAAGATCACCAAAAACCAAGACGTTAGGTTATTCCCTCTAGAACACTTGAGTAGTCGAAATGTGTTAACTTTTTAGGTGGTTAAGAACTTTTGTTTTATCTTGTTCTATTAGTGTTATTGTTTAATTGGTTATCTTTTTTCCAAAGAAAGAAATGTATCACTGTTAACTACACGGACTACCATTCTTTTGCGTTCTACGTTCCTTGTTGTTTTGATTTCACCCCTTTTCAGGCAAAGAGGCTATATGAAGCAGGTGGTTTGGAACAAGAGATGTATTTTCAAAATGTTCATAAACTCGTGAGTGCTTGAACACCTCTCTGCTTCTTCATTTTCCTATACAAATCAAAATACTTTTCCATCACTGCTATTCTAATCTGAAGATGATAATTTAAAAATCAAAATCAGTTGATCCATTTCATGTCATGGAGTATGCTTTTTCTAGAAGATCTGCAGTTTCTAACTCTTGTGATAGCGATCGCAGTATTTGATGGACCTTTTCTCTATTACATGCAAACAGACAACCTTACATACTATAATGTATACTGAGGTTGAGGTGAGCAAATTTAGGATCTTTAACACTTTTCTCCATCCCTCTTTCACCATTTACAATAAATATATTACAATGCATGAAAATATGGCAAATACAACAACGTTCTTTCTATTTTATGTCCATCCGATCGAGAATCCATTTTAAAAGTATGTTTCTCATTAAATCGTAATTTAGTATGTAGTCTGTCACCTCCCCATGGTGCTGCCCCCCCCCCCTGGTTTGAGGTGTAAATGAATTATTAATAATGACACCACACAGGTCGCCCAGGGTACCGTTTAGGTTGGCATTACATTAATTTTTCCTAATAAGCAATATATGGTGTGAAAAAGAGAAACATTATCACCTCCAAATGTTCTTGGACTACATGCGAAAACGTGGAAAACAGGGTGACGAAGAGTGCAAATTTCCTTACTTTCTCATCCATTCTCATACATTCTTCCGAATAATTGATATGTTATGTTAAAAAATTACACGAGATTCTCTCAATGCTCTATGCAGTACTTCAGAACACTATCAAGGAATGTACAAATATGTTTTAAATATATAATTTGAAAAACACTGACGTATAACAATGCATTAAATCACGTGTCACCTTTTCACCTTTTGACCCCTGCAGTCCTTGGTCACCAGGCTGTCCCTGATTAGATTGAAAGACAATTAAAAAGGCATTGATATTGTGTTCAGATACACTGCTACATACAAGTTTGTATCATTATAAGTATGAAGCAATACTAAAACTTTGTATTGTCACATACTTTTACCTAACTATAATTATTATATATATATATCATTGTTACTGTACCATTTTAACAAAGTTGATATTAATTTGAAGGGGAAAAAATTGTAAAAGGTAATACAAAGTTTTGGGAAATTTGAGTGGAACGTGATTCTTTCTGTATTTTCGTGATTTTTATATATTTGGATGCACCTGTGGATGTATTATAAGCACTACAAAATTTAGCCCCTAAACTACTTCTGCTTTCGAGAAAAATTGAATATAAAAATCTGCCGGTGCTACCGGTAAATATTGATAAATTTCAAATAGCGCCTACGGCCGTACAATGGTAGCTGCGACCATGCAAATCTCAGAATATGTAGTTGTGATATATAACGGGAATAATTTTTGAACGGGAACAACTAATCGGTAGATTTTAGCAAGGAAACATTGTTTTATAGCTTAATTAATACCTTGACTTTGAAAGGGAGCTATTCAACATAAAGAGTTTATTCTTTACAATTTCATTAACTTTAGACTCGATTTCAACCATGACAACGATCACTGAATATTGTAAGGCCGCATATGTGTCCAATATGTTCATTTGAACCAAATTCATGACCCCATACCAAAACTTTGTATTATCTTTAATATTGGAGACCAAAAAGTGGCAGGTCCGAGCTATTTTGTCCTGTATGTTACTGGTAACTGACCAGATCTAAGAATTTTCACTCTAATCGGTGTATTAAGTCACCAGCAATTTAGAGCTTAGGAAAGACCAAATTTGATGTGAAATTTCTCGTCAATCTTTGTGCAGAATACTTCTTAATCCTTGAGACATAAAATGCCAAAATACTTCGGACTTGCCCATGATTTATCTAAAAATTATCATCATGAATGGTTCCAAGTTAGCGTAAAGGAGGGTTTATATTACCTTAGGTCCTTGTGTTCCAATGGGACCTGTTTCTCCTATAGGACCTACAGCACCCTGTATTGGAAAAGAGAGGAAAATCACACAAGTATGATAATTATACCCATATAAATCCATACCCTGGTAAGGTGTAAGAGGTGATTCTTTAACTACAACCTCCGCCAGCTCGGGATGGTTTAATTGACATACACAAAAATAGTTTGATGGGCCTTTAAATCCTGGCAAAGCCTGATAAGCAATCAAATGTGCATTCTTTACTCATCTCATTTTCCGATTTTGTTTTGAAAATCAATGTGTCAATCAATCTCCTTCAAGCCATTACGTAGTTACGATGGACAGAAAAGAATGAAATATATAAATATAAGAATTACTTGTTGACTTACATCTTCACCTTGTGTTCCAACATTTCCTGGGTAACCGTTCATCCCCTGAAAAATTGAAGACGAAGTTAAAGTTCACAGTTAATGGGTAATGTGATTCAGAACATGATATCTTCGTTTAAATGTTTAGTTTTTGAACCCGATTAATCGCATTGTGTCAAAGTTTTTTTTTATTGATCACTAACATTGTTAGAAAAGAAATCGATGATTTTGGAATAAAATACCCAACCGATGAGTGATGCTATTGGCTAAATACAGCTTTGTACATTATAGCACGAAAAAATAAAACAGTAGAAAGACAAAATTGTCGATGTTTATCCGCAAAGATTGTGCAGAAGAAAAAAATATAGTGCAAACAAAATTACGCCATTTTTTACATTAGAAGATCGTTATTCCTACTTAACAGTTTTAAGAAGAACATCATATTTTCTATATTAAAGCTTGCAAAGAATTTAACATAAAAAACTACCGCGGTATACCATTAGAAAAACATGGTAATAATAACAGTTCATTCAATTGCTTAAAATTCATAGTTACCGGCTGTCCGTCCAGTCCCGGTTTGCCCGGTGAACCTCGGATTCCAGGAAAACCCTAAAAAGTAAAAGAATTTAAATATGACGTTCATATCATATAAATTACGTCAGCAAATATCGATGCCACCACTAAAACTCTGGGAAACACATTCGCTAATATTGTTAAAAAGTGTTGAAAATATCGAGTACTTATCGAAGGGAATAGGCCTTATGTATGATACATTATCAATTCTTTAATAAAACGTGAACGTAACAAAGTAAAACTATGAGAGGACAGGTAATTAAGGTATTTTTTCACGCAGGGAGTATGCATGAATATGACATGAAATACAATTCATCTAAAACGATTTAATTTTGAATCTTTTGTCCCATGAATAATTTGTTATGAAGAAATACCTGAAAACCTCGTTGTCCAGGCAAGCCGGGTGGTCCCATCGAACCCTGAAAGAAATATCAAAGACGGGAAATATGTAGTTGATGCTTTACAATTTTACGTCTAATTTGCCTGACAAATTTTAATTGAATGCAAGAAAAAGAGATAGAGAACGAGAGAAGAGAAATCAAGGAAAGAAAAGGAAATTGATATTGAAGTTTTAGAGTTTCGTAAAATATTCAATAATACCTTTATTACAATAACTTATTATTTTGATTATGAGGCCAGAAGATTACATATTCATGCTTTCAATGGCATTATCAATACATAGTTGTTTCAGAGTCGCTGGACTTTGTAGTGCAATGTGTATTTTGAGATTGTTACTTTTTAAGGACTGTTGGATATTTGAAAACATGATAAGATGTCCGACACAACGGCACAGTGACAATACCGATTCAGCCAAAATGATAATTTCCCTTATGACCAGTGACTTCTTTTTATTGGTCCGATTTGCTTCCAACTTCCGCTTTTCCGTTTCAATTTTTTCTGCTTTCATACTGATTAAACACAGTAAAGGTTTGGATTGCTTTATTAGAGGAATTTCAGTTTGTAACATAATGTCGTGTGAAAGCCTTACATCGTTTCCGATTTCACCAGGTGGCCCAACTGGTCCAGGGGCGCCTTTATCTCCCTGCAAAGGAAAAAGGATTTTAAAAAGACAGAGAAAGAATATGGAGAAGGGACAATGAGATAAAGAACAAGGGGAAAATAGATAAATATGAATTGGATAAAGAAAATTATTTGACCATCAATCTGGACAGAAAAAGAAAACAAATAACCATCATCGAGTCTTATAACTTGTTCCTAATGCCTCTTTGGAATATGATTTCTGCACTATTCATGATTATTATAAAATAAGAAAGCAATACGGGTATATATCAGCTAAAGTGCATGTTATGAGTAGTACTTCAAGAACAACAAACATGGATAGTTGAGCAACGGCATTTAGGTGTTTTTCCATCAGACAGTTTCAATATTTATAATTATAACTGGTAGACTTACCGATGATCCTTTAGGCCCTGTTGATCCCCCGACTCCATGAATACCCTAAAGAAAAAAATGATAAAAAGAAAAGAAAAAAAGAAGATCACTCAAATTGAATGATGAAGTACTACATGTTAGCTTTTTAAGAGGGCACCTTGCCGATACTCTTGACTAAGAATTATCACTTTCATTAACTGATCATGCTGGAACGTTTACTTTAATTATCTTGAAGGCATGTGAAAATTTAAATGATAATTGTATACGTACAGTAAGACACAGCGAGATGCGATTTTCGAAAATTAAGGTCAGGATATGTGTTAAAATAAGGACAATGTAGACATTCCTGAAGCCTGTTGAAGTGGTTAAATAATCAGTGACACTTGAGATGCTAAGGTTGTTACTTGAAATGCAATATATTACCAACTAAGTTATCTATTATCTGTATCTTAATATTTCTTTTTTCCTATTCAGATGTATTGTATTGAAATGTATTTCGCGGTCATGGTTCAAAGCAGATTTTAGTTTATAATAGAATTTCTATTAATGTGATTAAATGAAATAAATAAGGATAAGTGTCTTACCTGTGGTCCTTCTACACCTTCAGGTCCCGGATGTCCTTGTTCACCGCGCAATCCCTTCGAATCGTAATTATCAGATATTATTATCAGATATTGATAACATATTATCACGAATAAAAGAGTTTTAAAAAATCAATAACATGAGCATCTTATTATCAACACAATCGCAAATATTTCATAAAAAACATCAACACAAGACCAATTTCAACACCCTTTTTTTATATTCCAAAGAATTCATGTTCGGATTACGTCGATCGTCATTGTTATGTTACGCTTAATTATAGAGGTGACACATAAGCCTATTCAAATTGCCTTAGTTTGAATTTTTAGTAGGTAGTTGCGATCGATTTGATTACACATCTTTAAATTTTTGGTGGTGAAAAGGACCATAAAAAACAAAAAAGATTACTTGCGGCCAACGGTGAATATTTAAAACATTCATTCAAGACTACAAAGAGAACAGAAAATTTGTCATGGAAAGAAGTGTCGAAGGATAACAAACACAAATAATAGACGAAGAATACGATTGATTGAAAAAGAAAGAAAACAAGATTCTGAAACAAAATCTGGATTCAGCTCATGCTGCAATGATAAGTCAGGAACCCCATGACTTTAACAAGCCGATCGCCTGTCTGATCATCAAGATATTTATGAATGCAAATCGAAACCAAATTTCGCGTTTTCCTAACGGTTTTCAAAACACTACAGTCTATTGGGGAAAACGATTATGATAAAGCCCGTCACCCAATGATTTTTTACTTTTATGAGGCACTTCTTGATCATTTTGAAGCGCAATTTTTTAGGGCTTCAATATTACACCATATCACAGACACTGATAACACGTAGGGCCTTGCATATCAGAATTAACATAGTTAAATGATGCCTTTAATATGTGGGTACTTACCTGAGTGCCCTTTTCTCCTCGACCTCCTACCGGTCCGATGTCACCCTGTATGACAGACGTGATGCATTGAATCTTAACAGAATATACTAATGATGAATATGGACAACATGCTCATATCATTGTTAATCTGCATATCGCGATTTCAATATAAATGAATAGGGCTATAATTTATATCAATAAAAAAAGAGAAAAAAACTAAAACAGCATTAGAGACAGCATACAAAACGTACTCTAATACACGAAGGAAGGGATCCAGTGTAATTAAGGCAAGAAAGTAAAGGAAATTTGTGTATAAAACATAAATAGATTAGGAAAATTTGTCCTTAAATGGAAAAGTCCGTGCAAAACAAAAAAGATGTTAATAGAGAAGTCAAACACAATCATTGATAAGTTATAGAACTCGCTACCGTCGGTAAGTTTCAGTATTTGTACAAACAATTCAAGGACCATGCTACTTTTTATTTACATGTGGGTGGACGATTTTCAAAATATCTACAAAGTTTAAGGTGGAATGTGGTTCATGTGAGCTTACCTTTTCGCCTGGTGGTCCAAGGGGACCTTTTGGGCCTGGGATACCTGCATGACCCTAGGAAGAAAACAGGAAAATCATATAAAGTAAATAAAACGGGGATGGATCAAAAAGTCTGACCAACTGTGATATAATACAAACATGTAGCGTGAGGTAGTGCTAATGGTTGTTGCTGCTACCAATCTCCAGCATCCACACATCATCCATTATATATTTCTACCTTATAATCGTAATGTCATCCTCTTTGAGAAAACAGTCTACCTATTCGAGACTCAGAGCACCATCAGCTTCATTCCCTGATTTGTGTCAGGTTTGTGGATGTTAATGCTTTTTACAATATGACTAGAATCTCCTTGCTGTTCCTGTTTCTATTTAGTATTGGAGTCGCAAATGAACGACTAAATCGGTTCAATTTGCAAAAAAATGAATTATAAGTATATTTGATTGACTCAAAGATATGACCCCGTTTTTAGTGAAGACAAAATTCAAAACTCACTTTGGGTCCTTCCTTCGGGCTGTAGCCATGAATTCCTGGATGTCCTCTTTCACCCTGGAAAAAAAACATCATTGTTAACCAAACATCATAGCGATAGAAATACTGAACCTTTTTTTAGTAATAATAACCCAATCAAACTGACGAGATAAATATCAAAATAGACTGAACAAAATAACTTTACTACCCCCCCCCCTAATGATCAAAAATATGTTGGCAAAATGGTATGGACTCTGGTTTTGACTTGTTATCGTTGTATATAGGGGCGGAATAATGTGAGCCAAGAATAACTTGTTAACTTATTTCTGCTCTTTCTCTCTCTCTCTCTCTCTTTCTCTATGTGCTTCTCTACCCGCTGTCCCCCTTCTCTCTTGGAGGTGATGCATGTCTAGTTGGTTTATAAGAAGGGATCTTTGAAAACACTTTGATCATCGAATGATGTGACACATCAACTTGATAATGAATCCGGTTAAATTAGAGACGAGGATGTTTACTATTTGGGAGGATGGACTCGACAGCAGCTGCTGTTTTTTTTACAATTAGTGAATCACAATCAGTAACATAGGATAAACCTGCCACGCAATGTGGAAATCTACTTCAATGAGATTTCCTTTGAACAGAGACAGATAAACAAACTTCACATATGGATACGATAAAGCTCCTCGTGTTCAAGCCGAGTGCCAATCATGGCGAATTTCCTTTATATATGTACAAGATAGAGTTTACAAATTAAATTAAGTTTTTGACACTCGTAAGGGAACATAGTAAGCGTTTCAACAAGTCACTGTTTAGGAAATCGGAGGTTCTGAATAGATGTACATCAGCCGAAAACGACATCAGAAAAGCATCTCCTAAATATTGATGTTTTTTCCTATTTGTCCTAAGGGCATTATTCTAAAGTTCATCGTCAATCAAAGTCTAATACCTAATTTCCTTAAATCTAACCCAAAATTTAGTTACCATATATATATCAACTTAAAAGCAAAATAGAATAATATCTGCGTCTCTGTTTGCTTTTGTCTAAATCATAACGTTTATGACTTGACATTGAATAAATAGATTAAATATGTTTCCAATTACTATTCAAAGAATCTACATTTCATTGTTAATAATCTATTTATGCGATGCAAAAAATGGAATACACAAAAAAGGAGTATCAATATGTGGGGTAGCCATGTGACACTGTCATATCGATTTACCTTAATGCCTGAAAACCCTGGTGGACCATTGTTACCGTGGTGACCAGGCGGGCCCTGCAAATTGTGAGAAAGAAAGTGACATGAACCCGGTACACATCTACATACCATGCTTACCATCTTATTCAATGTCAGAAGATAATATATTACAAAATTTGTAATAAAGAAATGGGCGGGAAAGATGGCTTATCAATAGTCATTGATGAATACTTTTCTTTAAAATCTTTTCTTTAAAACTTTAAGACGTGTATTTGTGAATTCCATGAACATTGAAATCGCCGAACACTCGATTGAAGCGCTCTAAAATTAGAACATGAAAAGTCGATGCGAAGTCATAGTTTTCGGACCCTTTCATACCCATATAATTAATATTTGAAAGGCAGTTCATAATGAAACATTTACAAATTCATATATTCTTAATTGATCAGCTGATATATCCTACTAAATTCAATAAAGTTTTTTGAGAAAACACTTGAGAACATTGACTTAAGCGATTTTACCCGTTTAGTCTCATCACAGATTATTCTATAACAAGGTAACTTATAATTAATCCTTCAATTCATAGATAATTACCATAAAAAGCACTTACCGTTTCACCCCTATACCCCCTCCTTCCTGTTTCACCTTCTGGGCCCGGTAAACCCTGGGAAGAGAGCATAAATGGTAATATTCGTATATGCGATTTATAGAAAACATTCCACATTGAAGAATGATCAAACGTAATCACTAACACCAAATTACAAATTAATGTGAGACGACATGGCTGAATTCATTTTGCCTAATCATAAAGTGCGACATTTTGTTGTTTTAATATGAAACTCAGTATGAAATAACACGATATGAATTAAAATTACAAATGCGAAAATAACAGCACTACAGTACAACATTTTTTCTAAAATGTTAGTACCAAAATCCTTTCAAATTACCATGATATAATTTAAAATAAGAGAGCAATGTGTCATGCTGTTTTACATATTTTATAAACAAAATACTAACATCGTAAACGAGTCTAGACACATCTTCTAAGTAGAGGGAATACACAGTTACCTTCCGACTCATCCCCTAAGATCTATAAGTCCCAATAAGTTGGACTTCCTCTTCACAAATTATTTAATGAGCTTAAAATGTTCACTACCTACCAGTTTCAAGGTTGTGTAGTGTGTCACTACAAAGTGTTTGTGAATGGTCCCTAATGCAAATGATTTCTATGCTTTAATTGATGACGGAAACTAAGGCTTCTTACCTGTCTCCCCTTTTCGCCCGGAGGTCCCCTGTTGCCATAATACCCCATGCTTCCCTGTGGTGAAGCAATGAGAGAAGAAAGATGGAGAGGTGATAAGATATCGGTGAGGAAATGTTTGATTAGACTGTGGTAGAATGGGATGGACACGTCAAGTACCATGCAATTGATGAGTAGCCGGAGACAAGTCCCATTCACTTGTTCTCTATAATGGGTCTTATCGTGACAAAACTTAAAGGTACCATGTCCTATTTACAGCCAACTTTAAATTTTGTAGCACTTTGCAGGAAATATGAACATGTCACGTTTATCCCATCTGTGAAATTTAAATGTTAGTAGTGTCCTAATATTCAAATTATGCAAGGAAACCATTTGCTTTCTAAACTTCATTGTCAGACACTATTGAGTGGCTGACTTTTTTTTTTTGTCTTTGGTAATTACTACATAACATGGCCTGTAAAGGGTACATGACCATTTGTCTAAATCAATAACCCAATTCTTGTGATGGCCAAAATTAAAGTGATTGAATCTTTGCGCAGCACAAAACGTACGACCAATCTGTACACGAGTCATAAAATCAGACTTTAAATTTAGTGATAGTGTAATCACTTCAGTCGATTCGACAACTAATTGTCGTTATTTTCCCACTAAAAGTCATTTTCAAGTTCTCTCGTTTTGAGGGAAGTTTAAAATTAGTATTATCTTTCAAATGCCGTTGGAATTTTACCATTTGTTTGGCCTGCAAGTAGGACATAGTACCTTTAATATCTCGCATTCATGTATCACGATGATGACCCAGTTCATGTCGTCTTCCAAAAATAAAACATTCAAAATAGTAACACTAGAATGGCAGCATGGGGCCTTGGAAGATTTCGTTGCTAAAAAGTCTATGAGTTTTTAGGCAGGATTCCAAGTATGCTTCATATCAACAAATAGCTGAAAATGATCGAATTAGGTTGGTACGAAGGGGCATTACATAGCTTACGAGACATATAAATATCTGTGTACAAGATTTAAGTTTGTGAAGAACACTTTTTAAACAACTTCTTATTATTTAATAGGTGATTATGTATAATGCATTGTATTTGGGCCACAAAACATGTCACATACCTTGAATAACATAATTTCCTTGGACACAATGATATTGAATTGCCAAAAATAAGAGAAAAAAGATAAGATATACAAATAAAGAAAAACTTCTATGTTAATACGTCAGACCATTTGCCATATAATTCGTGTGTAATCTTAAATAAGCAACACCAGTTTCAACGACGGATCGACGCCTGGGCCCCTATCTTTATAGAGAGTGGCGATTGATCCAAATCAATTGCAAAATCGTTAGATAGCAGTCTCCTATCTCGTATGTACATAGTTGCGACTGATATCAATCGTAAATAAGTTGCGATTATCGCAACTATCTATAAGAAGGGCCCCAGGCCTTCACTAACTCGACCAAAATATCCATCGCATCAAATGGGCAAGATCATCTCGTTCATCGATGGGTTCGGAGTCAGTCTGGGGCGTGACTGGGGTATAAAAATGAGAGCTTACCATTGGCCCTCTTCTCCCAGGATGCCCTCTTGGACCTTGGTCTCCTCGAATATTCTAGGGAAAAAATGAAATAGTGTGTGTCATTACGTGAGTCATTATAATGAAATAAATACTACAATGGGCAGAAGGTCATGAATAAAGGCATGTAAACCTATTTCAACTAGTAAGCTAATTAACATGGGTACCGCTTATGGAATACATTATTGACAGTGTCGGCAGGGGCGTCGCTAGACCTTTTTCACTGGTTGGGGGGGTGTAGAGGTCAACGATTACCGACAAAACTAGCCACCAATTACCGACAAAATTAAATGCCCCAATATCTACAAATTTAACCCTATAAACCAGGGGCCAAAGGCTAAATTGTTTTTCATAAGGACTATCTATTGTGCTTACGTATGCTCAAATGATCATTTTCCTCGACGACATAAATATGCGAAGCGCGAAAGCTTAGACGTTTCCTCAAGGAGAGAAGACGATTTATTCTACCGTTCCCGACTGTAAATCCTTGTCTCAGTGAAGTTTACCCCCTCCCGCGCGAAGCGCGAAAAGCTAGGACATTTCAATAAATTATTATAAAAAGAAGACGATTTTCTGTACCATTCTCGACTGTTAATCCTTGTTTGAATTCAGTTTATCCCCCTCCCACACGTTGACGTTTCATTAAATTATGAGAAAAAGCAGACGATTCGGTGTACTGTTCTCGACTCTTAATCCCTGTCTGAATTTCGTTCTCCCCCTTCTTGGCGTGGATGTTTTGACGTTTCATTAAATTAGTAGAAAAAGTAGACGATCCTTTGAACCGTGCTCGACTCTTAATCCTTTTCTGAACGAAGTGTCCCCCTCCCGCGCGAAGCGCGAAAGTTTTGAAGTTTCATTAATTTATTAGAGAAAGAAAACGATTTGTTGTACTGTTTTCAACGCTTAATAAGCCCTATTTGTCTGAATTCAGTTTTTCCCTCTCGCGCAAAGCGCGGAAGCTTTGACGTTTCCTTAAATTATTAAAGTAGACGATTCGTTGTACCGTTCGCGACTCTTAACCCTAACTTGTCTGAATTCAGTTTTCCCCCCTCCCGCGCCAATCGCGGAAGCTTAGACGTTTCCTTAAAATATTAGAGAAAGAAGACAATTCGTTGTACCGTTCTCTACTCGTCTAAATGAACTTTTCCCCTATCGCGCGAAGCGCGGAATTTTTGTCGTTTCATAAAAATATAGAGAAGGGAAGACGATTTGTCGTACCGTTGTTGACTCTTAATCTTTGTTTGAATTTAGTTTCCCCCAAAAATGTTAAACCTCTGATTTCTTAATGGGAAAGTGAAACTTCGAGAAAATACAAGTATAGTAGTTGTAGTCACTCTCGAAGTCGTCACAGCGGATTGAAAGTCTCCGTTCGTGAAGAAAACAACTTGTCGGCCGACCGACAATATACATCTCACCGACTTCTAACTTCTGAATTGATATAGTACACGAGGATCGAGCAAGAATACCGACACAGCTGACCCGACACAGCAACATATTTACCCGAGTCTTTCTTGCTCCCTCGACGAGACGACTAGACCCAACAACCTCCTCTCTCTTTTACTCTCACTCCTCCTCTCTCAGACTCTTACCTCCCCTTTTATTTCCCTTTTCTCTTATTTCTTCTTTTATCATTTCTTTCCTTTCCTCCCTCTTTTTTACTTTCTTTTTTTCTCTTTCTTTTCCTTTCTTTCCTTTCTTTTACTTTCTTTCTTTTCCTTTCCTTTTCTTTTTTCTTTACTTTCCATTTCCCGCTCTTTTTTTCCCTCACCCTTTTCTCTTTTTTCCCGACGGCAGCGCAAATTTACCGACAATATCCTGACAGGTGGGGGGTGTCGCACCCCACACCCCCCCCCGCCTTTGGCGACGCCCCTGAGTGTCGGTTTATATTACCTTTACGAAACATTTTAGAAACCTTAAACATCTCTAGTTCTTTTCCTTCGATTATACTACAACAACAATAAAACTGCCATTTATGTTAGACATAATATGTATTCATAGAACAGTGATGATAGAAAAAGCGATAAAGCTCAACACGAGTTAGACCCCACCTATCTACCTCCTGAAAATAAGGTTTTAAGCGGCTGCCTACGATACTTTGCCAATTTTTTGCATTTTGCTTGCCCCCCTCCTCCCCCCCCCCTCCACCTTTTTAAATTCCTAGTGCTCCCAACAGGAACAAAGTATTTCTCCCGGTGATTCATTCCTAATATTCATCTGCTCCACACGAACAATTCAACCACCGTTGGAATCGTACAATGAGACTATTACAATGTAAATCAACTTCAGACATATTTACAATATCGTAATAGCTCCCCAGTTCGATTATCACGTAACCAAGCTTTGTTGGTACTCACTTACAGTTAGGACACGTATGGCACTATGAATATGACGGTCAAAGAAAGCGGACAAAATATACAGTTCCTCAGGTAGATAAAGGAACATCCCTTCACTGCTATTATGTTAGAATGTGAAGAACAGGTGAATATGCATGTGACACCTGTTGTACACATTTTTACATAAAAGCAGTAAAGGGATGTTCCTTTGTCTACCTAAGAAACTGTATATTTTGTCCGCTTTCTTTGTCCGTCATCTTCATAGTGTGGGTATCAAACTTCGCCGAAAGCTGAAAGACTAGTTTATGATAGGCAAGAGTGGTCTACCTCTTTATCTATATATCTGATGGTAGCATTATATTACGATAACGTGTCATAAATCATATCGACATTACTGAAATGGGATGAGAATTGAAAGTGCTTAGGTCTTGTGTCCTTTCAGAGAGAAGTGCGCTATGTACGCACGTCTGGTTTTAGGACTGAGGAACATTTTCAGACAATATCACTATAGTATACATACTGAAAAGAACCAAGATGACTTCTTCTTCCACCATCAACTCAGAGTTACTTAATGGTACAGCAAAGATCAAAGTATCTCTCATTCTTAAACAATATTTATAATATGGTGATGTAGATCCTAATAGAATGACTGGTTGATAGCGGACATGTGATAAGTCATATGTTTTTCCTAACATCGTTGTCAGTCATTTATCGACTGATACACTTGACTTACCCACGTTCTTGTGAATCCTTTCTCATCGGCGTACGGGAATACACTGTAGTATTTGAAGAACTCGCCTAGAGGTGAATCCATGGCCTCCCTAGTGAACCCTAACCGCCCCCACGCCGCCTCAGTGAGTGCGATCAACGTCTCGGGGCTATCCTTTGGAAGGGATGGCCGACGTGTTGCGAGTGTTGGAGTGGCGACCGTGCTAAGGACATCCTCCGACAAGTACAACCCACTATCATTTTGTAAAGTCCTGCCTTTATCTACACCCTGAGAAAGTGATACATTACTGTTAGCTGTATACTGTTTTAAGCCGCCCGAAGCCGGCGCATGAGTTCGTATATCATAGCTTTCTTCTCCCTCCACCACAATTTCTGTTACTGTTTCTGTAAAAGTGAGTTCCGTGGTGAATTCCACCTCAATTGTTGGTAACTCCTCCCAATACGTTTCTGTTGCATTGGCGTAGGGTGTATTTGATGTTGGCAACTGCGTGGATGGTGAAGGGGAGCTGGTGGTAACATCTTTCCTTCTCGTGGATGATGATGAACTTTCTGTGACGTCAGGAGCCGCCGTGAAAGGAGCCGCCGTGAACGTTTCATATTTGTGGGATTTTGTTGCTACTTCATCTGGAAAAATAGATTTTAAATTAGATAATTATGACACGGGTTCACACAAAAAAGGTAGTCACCTTAAATAGAGAATTGGATTTGTTCTGTCTCTCACAGCAAAGTACTAGTCCATAATTTATAATGACAGAATGTATCCTTGGCGTCAAGGGAATTTAGGTTAATATAGATCCATAAAATTACTTATAGAGGGAGGTAGGGAATAAGACAAACATATTTGAAATCAATTTCTACGATAGGAACAGAAACTTAAATGTATAAATTTAATCGCAAAAATAAAAGCTTGTGACTCCTGCAACGTATTTGCGACCAAATCAGAATCTAGACTGCTTTCAGGCGGTGCTAAACCTAATTTCACTTTCTATGACTCAGAACTGTGATATAAAGTAGTTTTTGTCTGGATCGACCGAATGCATCATTCCCATACATCGCTGTGTACGGAAAGTTTTGATTTCCGCGATGAAAATAAATCTAGCGGGTATGATTATGGGGCGAAAAGAGATTCCCCTAGGCGAGTGGATTTACTGGGGCGTGATTGGCAATTTGTTTCACCCCTCGCGGCTCTGCTGATTGACTAGCCTACGACTCATTAGTTTAAAGGAGGACTCTCAACAGAAACACCGACTTGTTGGAAAGGTTTAATCGATCTAATTTGCGGGTTGATTTCCTCTTTTAGTTTTGGTGAAAATTAGTTGATTAGCTCTTTAAGTCTTGTGTGAGAAATGGTTATAGGGTTCTCTTTATGTTCATACTTTCGTATGAAGTACTTCATACGTGGATAAAGTTATGAGTAAGGCTGGAAACAAGATCGCAACAAAAAACATCAACTTGCCAAACAAATCATGAAATTCTATACAATTTCACCCTGTGTATATAAATAGATGTACTCTCAATTTAATCTTATCTATTACCATCACTACAATATCCTTTGAAATTAATAAGTTTTTATATTGTGTATGTGTGGAATTGAATGTGTTTGAATATTTGTGAAAGAGATGGACACGAACAACCACAAGAGTCCCATGTATTTGACACGTTCTTAGCATGAGTAATTAAGAGCTTCTATAAACTCTTGTGGACATAGCATTGGTCAATTGAAGACATCAATAACTAAAACAATAACATCTACCTTCAATTGTTTGGATTTACTGGGCTATCGAGCGTTTGGCAAACATAATAAATCAACCAAAAATTAAGGGGAGCCTCCTTGGATCAAATAATTACAGTGCAATTTCCAAAACTGATGAGGAAAAAATACAGCTAGTTCAATAACCTTTAAAGCTTTGAGTTCATGATTGTGAACGCGGGTAAAACAAAACGAGAGGTAACTTTCGGATGTACATGTCAGTTAACACACTCGTCAGGCTGGTTGAATTTAATTTTGAACTGTTTGGTCGTAAGGTCAATTTTACTCTCCGCCGAGTGTGAGGTTTCTGAAAACAGATTTCAGTTTAGGAAAGTAATGTAATAAAACGAGATGCCAAAATGGTCTTGCTGACTGCTGTTTTTATCATGTAGTAAACAATCGACTGAGAAATGTTCCAAGCTGAAAATGACCTAAATTTGTCATTATACAGGCGACTTGCTTCCTCATTATGTCATGTGCTTTTATACATAAACACCAGAATTAGAAGAAAGGTTTTAGGTCCTTAGGTCAGTCTAACTGACTATCGAGTGTGACGTTTCTAAAATCAGATTGCATAATAACTATAGTCGAAATATATTAATAGTAAATGCTAAAGTGGCCTTCTTGTCAGGAATGTCTTTCAGGTAGGAAGTGTTCCTTCTTTACATGAAAATTACTTCATAGAGATGTGATGCTTCTTATCATAAGATGTACGGTTTACATCGCAACTGATAAATAGTCCCGAGACATAACTCACCAAACGTGGGAAATGAGATCACTTGAATTGATTGTTTAAATTATATCTTAAATATTCATTACATTTCAAAAAGTTACACAAAAGAAATTTCTACTCACATTCTGTTGTATTGGTGGGGTATATTGCTGAAAGATGAACTTTTCTTATAAGTACAAGTAAGAAAAATAAGCCACACGTCAAGCACGGAAACCTGTGAAAGTGAAGAAAGAAATAATGAAAATATCATTAGCTGCAAGGTCACCATCATTAAAATGACATTAGGAAAACAGGGTACACATAAAGATTTTACCAAAGAAGCATAATAAAATGTTCATATACTTTAATAATGAAAAAAAAAACACAGAAATGTTTCCTACAGTCATGATATCATGTAGGATAGGCACAAATGTTCTTATGTTTTAATGAGCTGTTAGTCACCTATCACATGGATTTTTTGTTTGTTTGACTTTGTTTTTATTTTATTTTCCAACCGAACATCTTGATGTTGATGAACAAAGTTACAGGCTTATATCAAGGTAAAGCCTGATAAACCCCATTGATTTTAAGTGATGCATAGAATCAAGTATAATACTTGCAATTTTAAATGCTTTTTAAATTAAAGCATTAGTACTGAGGCAATACCGAATAAATTAACTTCTGATTTTCCATGCTAATTCACTTTTCATGTCGAACCCATACACAATGTATTTGAAGTGAATAACTGAACAGATATCTGTATAAAGGTACGAACAGGAGCAAATAGTTCTTTCCTTTGGCATTTACCAATGCTGAAAAGGTCCTTTAACCACGAATAAATTTATTTATATATGATACCTGAGCTCTGCAACAAAGGTAGTTCCGAAACTCGAATTCGAGACACATAAATCTTATTTTGCACAAATTCACAGTACGAATTCCACAAAATTGGACCATGTGTCGAATTCTAAACTAATTTTGGGAGTACATACAGCTGCATTCAATAGCACAAAAGAGGACTTCTTTCCATTCAATATCATCTACACATTAATAAACTATTAATGAAGCACAAACGAAGGCCGAATAAAAAAAAAATGTTTAGCGTCCTGCCTTTTTGAAAAATAGGAAGGAGGCCCTTTTATTCTTCAAAATGGCCGCTCGAAATGGCTGCTCGGTACATTTTCTATGTATAGACCTAGTATATATATATCAAATCTTTTCGTATCCAACTGGTTGAAAGTGTTTCCAATTGCGCGCAGCGTATGAAGAACAACTGAGTATATCTTTAATGAATCCTAATTACAATGGACGTACTTTTTTCTCATGCCAGACATGCCTCGGGGCATATTCAGCATGATATGATAGGAAAATGAGAAATTGATTTTGAACTTTCTTCGTTTTCAGCGACCTCAACACCACCAGGCTTTCCCCCTCGGCTATTTACTTCCCATTACTTCCAATATTTTGGAGCAATTTCCCCAGAGTGTAGTAAGTGGTGATAGAGGGGGTCGCGGTATGTTTGGACAAATCCCAAAGTTCATGTTTACAAAGGTGATTTCCATGTGGTCTACGGTACCCCCAGAGACCCAAAAATCTTCAACACTCAATGTCTTTTTTTGTTACTATACTGCCGTTCTCATCGGGAATCTTTTTTTCTTCTCGATAGGAATAACTTAAACTATTAAACAAAAATTGAAGATTACTAGTTTAAAATTGTAGCATCCTTGGTCCTTGCATGGTGTTTTATTTCTATTCATCTGTCCATTTTTACCGCGTGTTTTATTTATCAAAAAGGATATTCTTGTATAGAATAAAGTTATTGACGTGAATACCATACAAATGCTCGCACATATTTCCCATCCTCGTCCACAAATTCATAAAATGTTAATACTTGCCCGGTAAATTCTTTTGTTAGATACCAAAGGACGGTCAAAGATAAGTAATGTCAGTATGCAGAAAACCATTTGGCCCAGAGTAATGCTTAGTGTAAACCTCGCACAAAACTTATATGATTTACAACAATCTTGGCAATATAAACCTGCATGAAGCAGTGGAGATCGGCGTATTAACTAAAAATATCGAGACCGAAAAATATACATACTTAGTTGCACTCACAATACATGAATAAAATCATTCGAATGTGAAAAACAATCTTAAATAATAACCGTCAGACAACTAAGAACATATCAATGGTGTATTAACTTTGGTTCAAATTGTACATGATAAGCAAAAATCGAAAATAATAATACATGCACTGAAATGTTGAACAAAATGTAGTTCATTATACATGTACATATTTTGTCGGTCTCGAAGGCTGCTGGTCAATTGGGAAGTCCCCATATTAATTTATCGGCAAAACAATATGTAACAATCTTAGATTGGTATCTCTTTTCTCATTTCTGTTTTCTGGTGGGATACAGGATTACGTTTACAACTAACAAATAATCATTCTGCATTGTAAAAGGGATACAACACAAAATAAGATACCTCCATACCCTTTCCTGGTTTGCCTCAATATGTATCTTGCTCTTAAATACCTTTGACAATGTCCAGCGGCAATAATACCTCACACTCCTGTACTGTTCTAATGCCAAGCTGATGTATACCAATATCTCTTCAAGTGTTAAACATAGTAAAATTGTACCCTCTGATCCCAGTGGTATGACTCAATTGTAAGTGAGTGCGAATTATCTCTAAACTACTAGTGGTTTTTATATCTGTAAAAGCTTGATATTTTGAACGTTTCTCTCGCCAAATCAAAATTCACCCTCAACAAAATTTTGAAAGTCTTTTCTGTTATAAGGAAGTGATGTTAAATGTAGCAGCGCTTCATGTGTAGAACTAATACCACACTTTCAATGACAAAATTGCCAGGTCAATGGCCATTGTTAAACGTTTATAACAATGTCGGGATTCGTTATAGATAAGAAATGATAATATCAAGATTATTTCCTCCCTAATCTACCCATTTTGTGATAATAGAGAGCATCCATGTGACCAAGCCTCTATTATTAACTTTAAAATGATATATGAAAGTACCAGCGGCTGAAGTAATAGTACAGTCACATATGGAAAGTAACAATTCTTGGGTCAGTAACCTCGCTTTTGACCTAGGGTAACATATAACAGTATAACATCAAGTTCATCAGACTACTTTAACCTTAACCCATCCCGGGAGACACATCATTCCCAAACACCCTTTCTTTTAAAGTGGTAACTTCTTAGCACTAAACCCAGCTGACAGCCCCTGGATAATTTCGCCAATAATTTTCACAACTTATCGCCCATGTAGCGAAACTATTAGTGAATTGTTACGATGAGAGGGTGAAGGTCAATTGGCTACCGGAGTTCACCATCACGGACAGGTCTGGGAGCGTTGTCGAGGGAGGCTCACAAACCACAGTGACGTTCGGGGTTGCTCTCATCGCGAAGATTACATATATCTGTCAAATATCTTTGCCGATTGCTTTGGCACACGTCACATCAATTCTAACACAAGTATTCGTCGTGTTGCGTGTTCCCGTTCTCTTTTTCCCTGGTGTGGTTGTAATGACTTTCATAATTCAATTTATCTGTTTTCCCTGCGGCCACGTGCCTAACAGACAGAAAACGATATCTACAAAACTGTGTGAGTTACAAGAAGATGATCTCGATGCTTTACGCTATACATCATATAAGAAGTTTAAGTATAACATTTTGTTTAAGGGAGGGGGAATACTAAGCCTTTCCATTCGTTTCAATTGTAAGCGGGAGAATATCAATCAGAACGAAATGAAGAAGATTGCAAAATGCTCTCACATTTATAATTTGACTTTGGACTACAGGTCTGATGCCAAATCTGTGTGCATTCCCTTCATTATTGTGATGTTCTGTTAGATTTCGACAAGTTTTAAACCAATCTTGATGATTTCAGAAAACCTCAATGATTCCTAAAGGCATGTATATATTATTAAAGCTAGACTACACAATACATAATAGACCATTGAGTATGATTTCTATTAACAATTTTCTCAACACTTCATTTATGTACTATGACATCAATTTTTGGGAATGCCAACAAAAATATCATTAGGTATGTAAAAAAAACCAAAAAAACAATAGCCGTAGTTATAAATCCTATAAAATTTGATTGCATTTCCGGACGTCAGTGGTTGAAAAATATAAGAGAACAAGAAGCCAATAAATCCCTCTTTCTTAATTTAAGATATTCGCACTTGTAGAGTTTTTTTTTTAAGAGCTTGAACTTTATGATTAATTGGATGACTTGCGATCAATCTTGATCAGTCACAAATGATGGGGACTTGGGAAATATAAACACAATGAAAACAGCAGTCTATAAAGTATAAAACTTTTTAAAATGAAAATGGTAGGCTTTAGGTGCTTGGCACATCCAATCCTCCTTCGAAGATAGAAAAGGCATCGTTCAACAATGTTAAATCTGAGATGCACGGTCCTACGTGTTTGTGATTTGGTGTAATATTGGAGCCCTAAAAAAATGCGCCTCAAAAATGATCAAGAAAGGCCTCAAAAAGAAAGAAAAAATCTTTGAGTGACCGGTTTTACCATACTTTTTTTCCCCAATAGACTGTAGTGTTATGATAACCGTTTGGTAATTCCAATCATAAATATCTTGATAATCAGACAGGCGATCGGCTTGTAAAAGTCATGGGGTTCCTGACTGACCTAACAGTTTATAATGATCATTGGAGCATGAGCTAAATCCAAGATTTTGTTTCAGAATCTGAAACAAAGTTACCGGATCCCTTTAATGCAAGAGTATTTTCTGTCGGTTCTAAAAAGAATACACAAACATGTGCTACACACAGATATAATAAGGCATCATAACTCATTGTTTAAAAGGTCTTCTTTGCTTTTGCAATCATATTTCTTTCATGGAGCATATCAATAACCGCAAACAGAAAGGGGAGATTTTAAGGAAGTATTAAAAATATCCATAGAATTCAAGGATGTGCAGACTACGAAAATAAATGAAATTCCAGATGAATTTTGTTCAAGAGCTCTCGTCACTTTGGGGTCAGGGAACTATAGGTCGAAGTTTGCCAGCAAGAATGGTTTGGCCATTTTCCGCATGCCTCAAGTCTGCAACGAGTTCATTCTTAAAATATTCCCTCTCTAAAAAGAAATCTGGAAAATAGATTTTCCATCATCCGATTGGCGCAAACATTAGAGTCAAGGGGAAGATTGGGAAAAGGGACCCTCGGTCTCGTTAGAGTTTTATTGAAAAGAATTTTAACGTACAGCAGAATAACATGGATTGATACAAAAACTCTCAAATTGAATTTAGACAACAGACATATGTTTCCAAATGATATCGTAATTATTTGTATTGCTTAAAGGTAGACCAAATTCAAATTCAAATTCAAATTCAAAGTTTATTCAACACTCTTCATAAAAACATTTAAAACATACAAATACAGAACGGAATTATAAAAAAGAAACAGTTCTGAAAAAGGCCAAAAAAGAGTTTGAACTATACTTGTTATCATTCACTATTGAACTATAAAAATACACAATATTTGTAATTTCGAAAAGAAATTAGTGGTACTAGTAGTCTGTACATCTATCAACAGCTACTCGTTTTGTAGCAGAAGAAATACGAAAAGGAACACTACAGTTTACCATTCTTAAATGAAGTAATGCATACCTCAGGTTCACAATTTTCAATTCATACCCCCCCCCCCCCCCCTCGGTTAGTTACTAGGATCATCCTACGTTTATAACTCCTTCGTAGGACCCTGCTAGTTGGTAGCAGGTTAAAATGCTCTGAAAGGTAGGATATGATAGGAAGAAGTATGATTTAACGTAAGAGGGACATATGGTTATGTATTCATATGACCTTTTGTGATTACCTCTCCGGTCAGCCACCTCCTCATTACTCGTAGCCATGAGTAGTTGAAAGAAATTTTAAAATATTGCTTTATATATAAAGGCTTAAAGCTTTAATAAAAACCTATAGGACATGTCACAATGTCTAATTCTGATGTTACAATTCTTTGATGATATACACCTATTCCTGTACGAAAAGCAAACGTCAAATTTTCTGTTCTTGTAAGAAAGAAAAATCAAAGTTGCACCAATATTACCCCCCCCCCCTTCCCCTTGCACCAGGCAGAAACCCATCACCCGAACGATTAGGGCATTTTTCGGTAGACATTACACATGTATGAAGACCATATCCTACTGTTAACCATGGACCTACTATAGCATGTCCCTGTGTTAACTAAAGCCTCGGTCACAAAGACCATTACGAACTGCTATGAACGCCGTACGAACGATTTTCAGACGATGGAAATTCGGGAAGACAATGGAAAACAGGGAGATTCGTACAAAATTATCGTTCATACGAACCTTTGTGACCATAGCTTAATACAAATAACCTCTCACCAATACATCTCTAAATTTCAATCATCCAAAAACCACTGCCAATCTCAAATCAATCCTTTCCTATAAGTCTAGAACAAAGGAGTGGCATAGCCCTACATCAATACTACTGACTCTGATCATATCCAGTGCAGGTCTATCTGAATTTTAAGAGTAAGACTACATATACAAAAGGAAAAAGATAAGAGAACCAATGATCAGTAAGGAGAGGAACTACCTAAGCCATGACAAGAGAACGAGAAGAGAACAAAGGAAGATACCAGGTGAGATAGAAGACTTGGTATGTAGAGGGGATAAATAGAGGAAGGAATCGGGTTGAGTAATTGAAGTAAATGAATATGTAAGTGATAATCAAATGATGTTAAATGAATATGTATAGAGAGAAGAGACTAACAAACAGTAACCGTAACAAATACGAGTATGGCATGGGTCTAATTTTAACTCTTGCACTGCTTTTTCAGATGTTCCCTTTTTCATTGAACTGATAAAATGATGGATAATTGCTGGGAGTGTCCTCCATTTACGTGTTTCCCGATTCCTTATCGAGACTGTTAAGACTTTTCGGATGTACCTTGACTCCCCTTCTCAAAATACCTTGAATCGCAGGAGAAAATTATAGGAATATCTGGAACGGTGATCGTCCCCCTTGAAGGCTTGATGAAGAGAGCTTCAGTAACAAATTGTGGATTACTTACAACACAGGGGTTTTTCGTCATTCTCTTGGGAGTAATACCAAGGAGTTCCCTCGGTAATTCGGACCCTACTGTTCGGTGGCTGGTCAATTGACCTGGGCAACGGGGTTTTGTCAAGAGTCAAGGATCTGTAGACAGCAGAACAAACGCATAGTGATTTGTTGGGTTACGCGGGGATTGCGCCCAAATTTGATGATGATAAATTAGCCTACGGTTCAAGCTCAAGAAGCGAGTTTGCAGACTTCGGTCTAGAGCCTCGCATGCTATTGCAGAGCTGCTTAATAAAATATTATCAAATCTGCCCGATGCTTCAAGACAACAAATATCGGTCCCGTTATAATCAGCATATCTTCCATGTCCTTGAAGGAAAAAATCGTTGCACTTTTATTTTTATAAATATATCATAGATACGTTGACAATTTGTTTAACTTCAAGTGGAATACGAAATGTCATTATTTGCCTCACGAACGCAAACCATCGTATGCTAAAAATACACATAT
>BEXV01001309.1:65471-101944 GCA_003118195.1 Hemicentrotus pulcherrimus
TTTGACCAACAATGACGGCCGCATCCTACCGGGTACCCATTTGACACCTGGGTGGAGAGTAGCAAGTGCAGGTTAATATCTTGCCAAAGGATATTAGTGCCGTGTCGGGATTCTTTAATTGGAATTACAAAAAAGTCCTCTCAGGCAGATACCTAAACAATGTTTATTCTATAGTATTACCACCCCAAAAATGGCATCTCTTATTTGTTGCCTCGTATAATATGTACATTGAATATCTTAAAACAACATATTCATTCACAAAGAACCAATCACCAGAGGTACGTGGATGAAGGGAAGGGGTTGACGGGATGTCAAGGAAATAAAGCTGGGGTTTTCGAACAGATGCATTTCTTTGCCCTTCTGTTACCCCTACAACTTGTACATTTACTCAGACATCAGCACATTTTTCGACCATTTTCAATGTCACTATTAACATAGCGATATACCCTTGAGTACAATTTTCCTCTAATAAAGCCAGGTAGAAAACTGTTTCTGCCTTTTCCAACAAGGTCGGACGTCCAGTTAGTTCTTTACAGAGGATGCAGTAGGGGAGCTATATATTAGTAAACTATTCCATACAAAATCGTGGATATTTAAACGACGTAATATGTCAGGAAATGTTTGTTGCATGTTACGAAATAAAATACAGAAATTGGTCTACGCTCCGGAAGTATCAAGGTCTCATATTATGTCCGGTGAATTTCTCAAAATTTCATGACCTCTGGACAGGGTAGTCCAAAATAAAAATAGAGGGGAAAAGAAAAGAGCAAAGATAGAGACAAAGATACCGACAAAGCTACTATCTCCATCTTTCCCTCTCTCTTTCTATATCTTCCTCTTTCTCTATCTTCCTCTCTCTCTCCCCCCTCTCTCTTTCTCAAACTTCCCTTCTTCCTCCATCTTCATGTTTTCCTCTTCCTTTCTCTATTCACCTTCTCTCTGACTCCCCCATTTTCTCTCTCCCTTCTTGATTCTCTCTCTCTCTCTCTCTCCCTCTCAATCTTGTTATCTATTAATCGATTTGCCTTCTTATCAACTGATAATTCGAGCTATTGCGGTTTAATATGAATTTTTGTTGAATATATTATGTTACAAATTTTGTTTGTATTTACTAATTTGTGTAATGCTTTTTACAATGTTCATTATAATCTCATGTTTTTATGTCAAAGAATTGTTTTTAAAAAATACTGCAATTCAGCCAATGGGCTACAACGTGATTTTTTGAATAAAAAAAGCTTTATATATATATATATATATAAGGGCTAAATAGGGCAGAGAGAGAGAGAGAGAAAGAAGGGATGGGTATAGGGTGCAATTTCATTCCCAGTTAGTATTTATTTACTAGGCTTGGGGACCTGGACCATCATGTATACAATCGTAGAAATGTGTTTTAGGAAGATCGAGTGCACTAAAATTTAGGAAACTGCGTGACCAACATAGAATTAAAAGATTGGCGATCTCCTTTTCTCTCAATATCCTAACTTTTGCTTCTATCCATGTTAATTAGTGGGGGACGTCTTTCAAAAGAAACCCTCCAATCTAACGCTATACCAGAAAAATCCAGCTTTCTTTTAATCACATAAAAAGAGATAATGTGAGATTTTGATTGTAATGATTGTAAAGATGACTGACCCCGCTGGTATTATGTTTAACCCTTATAGGTAAAGACCAGTATTGGAAACGCCCCAATTTCAAAAAATGAAATGGAAGCTCTTATTACCAATCATGTGCAAGAATATGTTTTGACTATTTATACATGATGATAAAAAAATTGCCGGGAAACCGCCTACTAATTCATATATTTGGAAAATTGGTTTCTCTCATGGTCTGTGAGAGATACAGGGTAGTCCCTTACACATCTTTCCGTGTATAGTGCTTGTAAGTTTACGAAGAATGGGCCAAATTTTTTATCATTTTGATGATTCCAGAAACTTGCAGATGCTTGATGCTAGATGATCAACCTTTTCTGATCGATTCCACAACGTTTCTTTCACAATGTAATCGCATGACCATAACTGGTCTTTACCTTTAAATTGAATGTCTCAAATCATTATGACAATTTGAAATACAATTTTATATGAATTATATATCTGGTTACACAGTAGATTAACCTTGAAAAGAGTGAGGTCTTAAGTACTTATCAAGCGTATAATTCTTTCTAGTTTCTAGCATCTTTAAGTCCAAATGAAGGGAGAAGTATAACTGATTTGATTTTTGCGATGCGACTGCTTTCCATAGATAAGTTAAAGTTGGTAGCCCTTGTTTCACACATCACAATCTACTGTTCTTATTCTCCAAAGAACAGTTTTTGCCTCAAAGTCAAAGTGACTGTTGAGTTCACTAAGGGTGATACGCGCGGAACACTGTAACCAATAACTTCCCGTAATTATACCCGCTTGATCAGCCATGCAGACAGGCGTTTAAAGACGACCAGGCCAGCGTGTGCATAACGGTGAAAGCAGAACAAGAAGGTGTGTTAACACTGCATCCATAGGCGCATAATTTGTCTTCATTTGGTGCAATGCGCGGCTGACATGACTATGTTCAGATGTAATAACGCTATCATACTCAGCGGGTAGCATCACAGACGGCTCTCATGAGGTAATTCACGATCCGTGTATATAAGGAAGAGAGAACGAGCTGCTAATAGACAACGTATTAGTAACTCGTTATAGGATTAGAAGCATAACTGGAAGCATGGTGTAACACAAAGGCACGTGGCACTGATTATATTGTTTACAGTTCAACCTGACCTGCAAGCGAAACCCCTGATTATACTCGTGGTGGACAGAGACCAACAGTTGTCCCATCTCCGACGGCAAACGGCGCTTTAAAATTTAAAAATTGGAAGCGTCCGCTACTTTCAAGCTGCATGGACTTACTTGTTCGTCTCATATAAATGTTCTTGTTGTTTGATTAAGCACGAATAAATGTTTTATATTAAGGTAATACTAAAGTAAAACTCAAACTGAAGACCGCTCTGCATTGCTTCAATAAAAAAATTAATAAAGATTCTGAAGAAAACACTTTTTCAAAGTGGAAGAAGAAACTCCTGGTTGTCCAAATGTGTCAAAAATGTAATAATATGTAAGCAATGTAAACGAGGGGTAAGATACTAATGGCGGTTGAACGGGGATGGAATCATTCTTTCATCGGGTCTATTTAATGCTGGATACGCCAGTAGATTGGCGCATCATAACGAACATAACAGGTTAAATTCGCATGATTAATTTGCAAGGATCATAAAACGTACCTTTCGTTGAATCAACAGAATAACCTAGAATCAACGAGCTGACATACCATGCATCTTTTGTTTTCGCGCCACTCCGAATAAAACGTCATATTTCGAATTACTGCGCGTGCCACTGGAGAAGGCCAAAGTGTATGGTATGCCCTTGACATGACGTTGAACTTAATGTAGCGGTGATTCACTCAAATCAACTCGCATTCAGATTAGTATCGCATCTACCTCAAGGTCGGTGGTCCTCTAGGTGCACATTGGTACGTGGTGTATCGTACAACCAGGGATTGTTAGTTGAAACTCTCATATCCCTGGTACAACCATTTCAAAGAGTCCATGTGATCGTATGCATGTACACTGTTGATCAGACTTTATATGAGATGAATATGCAGACATTAGGACTACTCAAACATGTGTAAATCAATATTCCTTTATTTTCTAAAACTTTTGTTCCTTTCTTCTTCTTCTTCTTCGTCTTCTTCTTCTTCTTCTTCTTACGTCAACACTGGGTTCACGTCTCATGAAGATAGTCTATACCCTTTTTATGATATTTTCTCATTTGTAACATTACTCCAAATCAGGTATTCTTAGGCCAAGTAATGTCTCTAATTCATCAGCTACAATAAGCCAGTTCGTAAATACTATCTGCGCATGGGTAGATAAAGGACATGTTTACAAATTATAAAACCCATCGAGACGAATACTGGTATCGTGCTCATAAAAGTAATGTTATCAGTATTCATGTATGCACGGACAGTACATGCACAGGTGGAAGTATTCTCCTCAAGGGGCAAACAAAAGGTACTCATGAAAAACCTCCATTACTTCGGCAGTGATTATTCTAAAATACACAAATGGAACGTATCAATCGTGTAAAAGATCTGTCGATATTTTTGGGTCATGCGTTCCGAAGCTATTTACGAACTGGCTTTATTATATGTACGCTTTTACCTATGACTTGCAGATTCATCTATTAGAAATGTCAACCCAACAAAATAAATCTTTGTCATTCAAACAGGATTAGAACGTCATATATCTTGACTACGAACGTCAAAATTCTTGACTACATTAATGCATCCCCATTGACAAAAACCCGTACTCACATATATGTTCCACAATTCTACATACTTATTATACGAGGAGAAGGTATCCGGGTATCGGACCATGAGGTACCTGAACGCATGATCTTTCCTGCTTTGCTCTGACTTTACTTCAATTAACCTCCAGACGCTGAGAAATCCTTTTTTTTTTAACCCGCAGTCTTCATAGCCCGGGAAAACCGTTCAACGAATACTCAGGTGCACACCACGTGGGTATGTCCTCCACTTACCAAAACGAATCCAACAGTTTTCCTCTTTATTCAGCACAGATCTGGCATGTTTGGTAAATGATCTTCTAGCTTTAGGCTTCAATAACTGGAAAATTATCCCAAACCTTATTTTTATTTTATCGTATAAAGAAAGGAAAAGTTTTTTCCCCTCGGTGTCCTCCAAATTTTGAGATCACAACAAATCATGGCATGCTCCCTTATGTGAATTCCTTATGGCATTTAGGGATAAGCAAAAGTGTCTCCCCATCTGGGCGACATATTCATAATCATACTTCTGTATGCCTTTAGCCTGAGCGAGGGGTCAAAATTTGTTCAGATATCTCTTGGCAAACAATTTGGACGGATTCCTTTGATAAAGATCATGTTTGAGAGAAGGAAAAGGAGTTCACGACATCTTTTTTTCTCCCTTTGAGGAAGTTGGGAGAGAACATCTTCAACTAATCTAGAACTTTACTTTAAGACAAAGTAATATAAAAGAACGTGTCGTATCACTGCCTCGATATAATGCTTGAATAGTATGACACCGTTATCATGTTCTTCCAAAGTATTTTGGTTATAATTAGAATACAAAATATGGTAATAAAATAGCCTGGGTTGCAAGTTATTCAGATCATCGCTTTTTAGCATTAACCAGCCCTATCTGAGGCTGCAATTGTAGTGGCCATGAAGTGGGACATTGAGTACGTTGGTGAGATGAAATGGGAACAACTGGTAGGACAGAATGCTGATAAGAATAGAGGAACAGCTTGGATATAATTATAAAACAGCCAATGTGGTTTATATCTTCTTCTATACCGAACATATACGATATAAGGAACAGCCATCGATAAAAGAAAATGAATGCTGTTATTAGAAGAGGAGTTGAAAATACGAGTTCCAAATTAAGATATACCCTGGAAAAGGCTACAAAAGGCGGGGCGCTATCCTCTTAAAACGAGCGAATTAAATGTGCCAGTGATCTTTGGCATTTGTTCCGTCTGGCATCAAGGGACACTTGGACTCGGTTGACACCCTCTCGGCGTCCTCGCAGTGGCATCCAACGAAATGCTCACAGAAAGTCGCCACTTTCATTTGGAATCCCCGTATGTGTAAGGAATGCATGCAGGGTTGTGATGGGTGGTGCATCTTAAAGGTGTGACACCTGTTTGGGAGGAATCCATGAGAGTAGAAGCCTAACTTTGTATTAATTTACGCTTGAATTCACAACCGACACGTTTCTCACTATGTATGTATTGTCAGTATATGAGAGAGTTTGCAGGTTTAATAATAGTCAAGTGTAAAGTAAAGTATTAAGTTTTCATATTAGATTGTTTACTTTTCCGGGCAATTTTCATTTACTTTTTGTATTTATGTCGTCTCATTACTTTTCGGAAAAAATATATATTATTATCAATATTATTATCTGTACTGTTTTAACAGTAATACTATGAGCAGTGCACGTTATACATTTAAACCATATGTATACAAATCTTGGACTATATATGGAAGACATCGGTGTTATTATTCCCTTAAACATTCGGCTCACAAGTTCTACTTCATGTCGGTGTACTTTTGACACATTTTCTGACCTCTGATTTTGATGGGGATCTTGAAACCACAAATAAATTACAAATAAATGACATGTGCCAAATAATTTTGAATGAAAATGTGTACTGGCTGAGTAATGAGCATAGAAAGATAAGGAAATCAAGGTAGTACTAGCCCCGACACCATTGTGTAGTCCCACAAACATCTTTCTGTGTACAGTGCTTGTTTCTTTACCAAGACCAAGAAGTTACCAGCAAGTTTCTTATCATTTTGATGAGTCCAGAGCCTTGCAGTGCACACCAGTAATTACAGGCTACATGATCAACTGTTTCTGATCCATTCCACACCTGTTTATTCACAATGCATTCGCATTACCAGAACTCACCTTTAATCTTTAAGAAAATAGTTTATAATGGAGGCTATATTCAGGATGGGATATTGTATCCGAAATAGTCTGCAGATCACAGCATGTCATAACAGGTTAACCCACGTAAATGATGCCGACATGTAACAATGTCCTTGAATGTATGACGATGAAATTACATGAGTAATTCTTGAGATATTTGACCGAGGTAGTAAGACTACGCATTGAACAAAAACATGCAGAAGTAGACAAATCTTATCCATTAAAAAGATCCTATAAGCCGTTTTTGTGTTGTTTCCGTTAGCCTATCATTACTCTCGAAACGTTATTTTCCTAATTTAGTATGCAACATTATAGATACAGGTGAAGTAACAAAACAGCAAATTGAATGTCACACGAATATTCAATGCGAAATGCACAAAACACATGATCGTTCATCGCTTTACCTGACTGCTAAGAAAGCATGCATATATGTAAATGAACAGGGGACCGACGCCATAAGCCATCAGTAAAAGAGATAGCAAAACTTTCGGACAACCTTTTACGTACATGTAAATGAAATATGACGTAGTAGGCTCAAGACATGTTATTCATAAACAAATTTCTGTAATACTAATAATATCTTACGAATTTCATTCGTCTAATATGGATATGTTTAAAAGCTTCCGAATCGTAAACAGCAAAATGCCCTTTCAACTGCTTTCCAATATATTTTCATGTTTATAATTAGAAAGGGCTTCATGGCGTCACTTCTTCTCACTTTAGTCTACTGATGATGCTAATTATTTGAGGCGCAATTGTATAAACAATTTCAATTTCAATTTCAATTTCAAATTTATTCATGTTTCCAACAAAACATTACAAATCAATTATAAGCATTATAAACGATGCCGAGCTACAGTGTATGCAATGGTATTGTAATTGAGTCAGATTAACTTATCGTATTTATGTTATCAAACATTTTCAGAAAGCCGTGACGGGGACATCATTCAGATAACTTTGATTTTTTGTTTTCATTAAGGAAAATTACTTGGAACATAATTCGGTGAAAGTTGTATTTACAACGACATTCCACCTTTAAAGTCTGCAGTAGACAGATGAATCGTTATTTATAGTTTCGAAACATGAAACATGCATTATAACATGGATATAGTATGTTAATGATAAGCACCACATTATATCGGTAGTATTAACGAGAGACCATATCGTCACTCTTGAGTCTAGCCTTAGTGAACATTATCTAATCTATGTCCATAAGAACAGCAGTTGGCAATAATATCAATAAGTAGTATTACCTACCATGATATAAAATTGTGGTATGTACGAAGTTATACGAACTAGAAAAAGCCAATAAAGCAGGAACTCCCTAAAAACCGAATTCCTTATTTTCATAATGATTAAAGAGAGCCTCTTGAATTGATTTTGTGGTTCGATTATTTGTTACATCATCATTTGCTTACTTCCATGGTGGCGGTCCCTTGATGGTATTCACGTCATATACGTGGTATGAATGAGTCTTTATTACCAAATGGCTAATAAACCTTGTTCAGGTCAGGATGACACGTTTGATATCGACTATCATATAAAATGACAACACAACTGAATAACTTCAAAATTAAAGGGCTTTCCAAAGGGTTCGCATATAACCCAGTAAATATATTATTGTTCGAGACCGTCTGTGTAGAAGGGCGTCACTTTACAGTTTGGTTTCGCTGAAGTTGTCTCGTTTTGACCAGGGGATGAACCTAATCCCCGCAGCTGTTCACGGGGCGAAGGTTACACACAATGTCATCGTCATTTCCCAGGTTTAAAGATTTCAAACAGATATTCTACCAAGCCGTTTGAAATATCAAATAGTTAGTATGGAAGTCTCATATAAGTTTAAAATCAAATATTATTCTTACAAAATGGATACCCGATGGTTCAAGCGTAGCGTAGAGGGCTTGCATCCGGAGGTGCCTGGTTCGAAACCACATGAATGCTCTAGTGCTCTTTATAGCACTGGTAGCTGTGAAATATTTCAAGGAATTTTAGACATCTAAAAAATCTTAGTTTCGGGTCATTTATTCTGTATCATTATTGCGTTTTAGTTTGTAATGTCCTGTATACGTCTTGCTCTTTGTTTTATTGTGAATCTTGATGTTTTGTATTTTCCACATTTGTCATTTATGTTATGGGTCTACCCACTTCTCTCAAGCCATCGGCTTTATCGGGTGTTATAATCCAGTACAATTCTCAATGTGTATATATTGTATGTGATTTTTATAAAATAATAAATTGAAATTGAAATTAAAAATGAAATTGAAAATGAAATTGAGAATAGTGAGTATTGCTGGCACACCGTGTGAGTGTGTATTTGAATTCGTGTGGTCACCTGTCCATTCAGACACAAAGAGGGAAGTTCCTTTGGGAAGTAGGCAATTCGAGATAATTCTTTCTCAGTTTGGTCATGGAGGTTAGTAACTCCATGGTTTGGTAAAGACTTTCAATTTGCGAGTCATTTCAAGACCTGAACTTAAGACAGGTGTGATAATGAGTGCCTCTAGTGTCATACAACAGACGAAAACTGAACGGCAAAAAAAAAAAAATACTTTTATGCTAGTAAGATGTGCATAGATATCTACAATAACAATCCCTTTCTTGACCGTTTTTAGTTTGATCGTGTGAGTGGGGTGTGCGCGCGTGCATGTGGGCGGGTGCGTGTGGGTGTGGCGCGCAAGCTATACATCATTACATGCATGCATGGGAGTGGATGTTTTTCCATTAAATAATGCGTTACGCACATGTTACTTTAAGACCACAAATGCGAACTGTCATATGTGTTACTGTGAGCACATGCCTATCATTACATGGCATGTTGTCAATGGAATAAATTACTAGAGACGTTTAGGATACAGATAGGCCTATACCATATATATTTAAGTACATGTGCATATAACAAGTCACGAGTCGTTCCCCGAAGGAATCATTTCACTGAAGAAAATAATAATGTTGTCATAAAAATTAGTAAAAGAGTTTGTGAGAGTTTTGCAATGAAAGCAAGTATCCCGTTCAGATAAATCACAACATTACACTTACTAGGTACTCAGTAAGACCAATGTGACCCTCAATATAACTAGGGGCATGCAGGGTGGGCGTCCTTTTAAATCATACTATTAGGAGAGAAATGTGATTCAATCTTAAAGCAGTGCCTTGAACAAAATGTGATTCAGGTTCATAAAACTAAAAGTATTCCGAATGAGCTTCCCATCGGAAGCATTAATACATTCCTGCATTCCCTCGGGTTAGGAAATGTCTTCCTTGGCAATGCTTTGCAGGCCCCAACTGTTTTCCTTTAGTTTGCAATAAATGTTAGACAAGAGAAACTCTTTTATAATTGCGTGTGTAATATGATGGCTACCAGAGATGCCAACATCTTGTAAGCATCAACGTCCCATTTTTCATGACATGTGCCTGTGGAGCACAAAGATCAAGTGGATTCAGCACTGCTGACTTGTTTGGTGGATTCGGATTTTCATATCATCGGGAATAAAAGACACTCCATCCTCCTACTCTTTATCGGGGGGGGGGGAGATAAGAAAAACATTTAATTATTCTATTAAAACTGCCCTGACTTAGGAAGGTGTATCAGCAAGGAACGTTACATGTTTATCTTCTCAAGTTTTAGTACAGTTTTTTTCTGTGAAGCTTTGGTTGTTAAATTCATTCACACGAAGAAAATAGGGAACTAAACTTTGAATTAAAATATAGTTATGTCGTTTAACATGCGGCCATTCGCAATCCACCTTGCATTAAAATTTGTGCAGATGTTTGAATATGTGTATCCAGAAGATGAAAAGGAAATCACTGCAGTGTGTTGCATAGTGTCAGGGGGAGGTTAACCGGCACAATGCCCTCCACTTCGCACTTCCTGACGTTGTCCCCGACAATGCCATCGACAGATAGACCCTCAAATAAGACCGCAAAGGCACAGAATGGCTTTTTGATGATGTTACCACGTATGAAACGCAATTGCCTTGTCATGGAATGTTTGAGATTAGTGGACCAGGCAACCCAATCAAGATGATAAGAGATGACATAAGGATCGGTCAACCAAGTACAGAAAAGGAAATNCTAACTTCGGATGTACGAGCTTTCATCTTTAAATAAAAGTGCATGGTCTAAGAATGGGAGCAAAGGGATGGGGAGAATTGCAATGATAGGGCAACATAATTCCTTTTTTTAAGGTATCGGAGAGAAAAGAGAGATAGGAAAAAAAATGGTAAGAGCGTTAACTTTTAGAAAGGGGGAAATACGAGCCTCAAACTAGATCAAGTTGACAAGCAGGGAAAGAAGAGAATGGGAGGGGCAAATCGTGACATGAGATAATACAATTATACAGCTGTCAACGTTATTTTAATGTGTTTCCTAAATGATTACACAATTGTAAAAATAGATACAATTGCAATTACTGAACAGTGAACAGACTGATTTATCGATATTTAGTACCTCCTGCTGTGACATCATTAAGAAATCCAGAAATAGTTTTTGATTTAGAATAATTATGTTCGTTTAATATCCCCCGCTGCTGTTTTGTGGCCATCGTTCCCTATATTCTATTTCTAATTTCAATAACCACCTTTAATGAGCTTCTTACATCACCCGATACGAGCAAAATAAAACTGTTAAAAAATCTGCACGAATAATATTATTTTCTTTTCTATCCTTTGATAAGTGTTTCCCGTGTCTGATAAAAAGAAAAGTTGTGTCTTCAAACATGACGAAGATAAGGAGCAGTATTCAAATCAAACAAGTATTTTTGTCATGGCAGGATCGGGATGCTAGATGAATATTGTCTCTGTCAGATGTGTTGCCCGTAATTTGTGGGGAAATTGATGGTTGACTCAACTTTTCACCAGGAATGCCTTTCAGTCAAACTTGAGAATGGGAAGAAATGTTGTCCCTGATATTGATTCGTCTCACCGCAACGATCTTTTAAATTCAGGCAAAAGAAGAATGATTCATTCGTTTTAGGATATAGCGGCTCAAAGAGTTGCCTGTCACTGAGTGCTGATGAAGCATATCTCCCTTAAATAAATCTCGATTGGCTTTTCTGAATCCCATCCCAACCCTGGAACTTCCCAAGGGCATGGCCAATACACATCAAAACCGGAATATCTTATATTTATGAATATAAAAAAGGATTTATTTCCGCAAATATCAAACATTGAAGTTGTTTACAATTTTCATTTGTCACTAGTAAAATGAAAATTAATTGAAAACCAACCTATTAAAAAGGCTTTTCTTTTACGGGTGATTCTTTGCATACCTTAAAGGGATTGTTTAACAATGTTAAATCTGAGATACACGGTCCTACATGTTACCAGTGTCTGTGATATGGTGTAATACTGAAGCCCTAAAAAAAATCGCGCTTCAAAATGATCAAGAAGTGCTCAAAGAAGTAAAAATCTTTGAGTGATCGGTTTTACCATACTGCGTTTTCTCCAATAGACTGTAGTGTTATGAAAACCGTCCGGCGAACGGTTTTCAAAATTTGTAATTCCAATCATTAATATCTTGATAATCAGACAGGCGGTCAGCTTTTGAAAGTCATGGAGTTCCTGACTGACCTAAATGTGTATAATTATCATTGCAGCTTGAGCTAAATCAAGGATTATTTCTAAAGGATCTAAGACATAGTTACCGGATCCCTTTAAGCTATGCAACATTTAACATATTTTATTGAATGCCACAGCCAGACAGTTCGATGCCCCCCCCCCTCATGCATGCTATGTACTGAATCAAGGAATCAACATAACAATCAGTGGCTAAAAGCCCAATTCGTAGCGATATCTGTCTACAACAGCTGTACCGTTTCCTACAATGCTTTCTGCTGTAAAATACCTAAAGAATTCAACAAAAACAAAGAAGACGAAAGACTTCATGCATGGCTGATCGTCAACGAAACGAAATTTGATGTTTGTTGCTGCGACGGGCAGCCAATGAAAACCGTATTAGGTTTAATAAAAGTATGGAAATGCAAGCATTACTTAGTTTAAAGAAACAGAACTTTTCCTGAATCATTTTTCCTTATTTAGGTGTCATATGAAAGGATAGAAAAGGAACTTCCTGGAAATGTGATTTTTTTTTCTTTCTTTCTTCTTATACCGTTTGCCAAATGAATTTTTGGTACCCTTCCTTCAAATTGTCTTTCATCACTCAAGCGTGAAATAAAAGAGGATCTAAGCTTTACAAATATGTGTCATTTATTGATTATAATGGTGATAAAGTTATGATAAAACGTCGACAATTCTCGGTTGGTTTTTTCTTGGACGCACTTTATACTCGCTTTTCTTTTCTATCCCATTGTTGGAACCGATCGACACAGTGCAGATTCTCTTCAATTAGCCTTTCGTGATTTACTCGTTAGCCGATGCTCTAACCTCTACTAGCACACATTTTATATCCAATATTCCATTGAATCTAACCTTACCCCATTCAGATGAACGATGGATAAATATTTTGATCATGTGCAAGGGTTGGAAAGAATTCCAATGTCGGATCTGGTAGACTCCATGTTCTCTTCAGCTGCACTTGACCTTTAGGGTGAACCCCATCTTCCGAGAGATGAACTTTCTTAAACTAAACTCACGTGCCTACCACAACGGGATGAAACACTATCCGGGCACAACAGACAATTATCACTGCCCAACAGATGGTCCCGGTGACTGGTCCTCCTTTACAACAGTAGCAGTTGGGTTAGAAATGAAACCGGTTTCAGAATATCAGCTTCCATTCCTTGATATATGACATTCTGAAAGCGTTCCCAATCGGATTCGTGTTGTCGTCAAACCTCAGTAATGTTCACATCCCTCGATCTGTTTATAATCATGTCGCAGAAGGAAAACATGACCCTCTGATCTTCAACAGAGAGGTGATCAAAGAGATAAGTGGGCTTAACCGACATTCCTGTACTATGGACTTGCACACCAGCTCACCATATTTTTTCCAATAGCAATTATAAATCAGATAGTCACATCCCTTGGTCTATTCATAATGATGTGAAATAACTCGAAAAAGCGAAATTTGACAAGGAATGATTCAGCAGTAATATCGTCAAATATAAAGGTAACCCAAAGCTGAATAATGGAAAGGGCATTTGCTCGCCTTTTTTCATAAAAATTGACAATTATATATCATAAAGTTGATTCTCATTTCATAATTACACTTTTCAAACCACCTTTATGTGCCGTGTCTCAATTAAAAATTAATTATGTTCAGTTGCCAGTGCGTTTACTACTTCCAACTAACATTTATAAAGTCTATGAACCGATTACCTGAGAAAGGGAAGCAAAATACTATTTATGTAGACCTCCTATTTCGATTTGGTAGCGGGTAAAATACTTTTTGAAACTGAAATACGTCAAAATTCTTTAAATCCAACTTCTATTCGCCAGTCGGTAGTGCCATTTGCGGCTATCATCCTTTACTGTTACTCAAGTACTAAATATTTTACGAGGGAGTAATCATCCCGAAGCTGGCCTACGTCACCGTTATCATGTCTTAAAGATGCATATTTATTATCCCACAACAAACAGATTTACTGACCGAAGATGGGGTCTCAAAAAAACGCAAGCCCGTCTCATACGACAAAGCACAAGGAAAAAAACGTCTCAATCTGGGGCTGGTGGGAGGTAAGTCCGTCTGATCTCCCATAGTCTATCACAACAAGCGCTGATCCGAGATACCTGTCCTATGGCACATCTACAGCTTACACCAAAGCTTGGTGATCACAGTTTATACCCCCATGCAAACAGATTCCTCCATTGACTGAGAAAATGGTATAGCAGTCCATGGGCAAGAACCAAGTTGATGCGTTAGTTCATTTGGTAAGGTATTAACCCGTATAGGATTAGCCATATATCTAGCGACCATTTTCATCTTCCACCATAGTACATGTACTTGCTTTTCAGCACTTTTATTAAGTCAGGCATTTATCTTAAATTACAAATTCCATCGGATAGGAAATGAAGCCGTTTATCAAGTAAAGAACAATGCTTGCTTTTTTTAGCAATGAAGTATAATATATCATTCTTCATCATCAAATCAGAATGGAGAGTAACAGGATGATGTTATGATCAGGATTCTGAGATGTTACACAATTGCCTTTTACCGTCTGATTAATGACCTATATTCTCAAACGTGATATTGGTCATTTAAATGTACTGGATATATTTTGTATCAATCGTGGCGTGCAAATGTATAAAATAGATATTCGTATGGTTCATAAACTCTGGACAAATTATAAGCCTCACTGTTTTTCTAAACTGAAAAATGAAATACCAGGATAACCTTGTGTTGTAAGCCTTTAACGCGACTGAATAATTATTGTAAGGATAAATATTTTGATAGACGGTGATCGAATTGTTCGTGTCATTGATTTTCTGGAACATATAGTATTTCGTCCTCCGTCTCTCCAATCCAACAACAGAGAATTTTTTTTTTTAATCATTTTTTTTTTTTTGGAGTGAAAGTAATTCAGCAGAAAGTTTTATCTTTGACAGATATAAGCTATGCTGTGAACGTGAGGAGGGCACATGGCAAAGACTCAGCGATAATATAGTTTTTGATACAGACCCTTGTAGTTACTTGCCTCACCTACCATCCCAGTATAGCTTCCTGAGTGAGCTGCCAAAGGGATTACTCAACCAAGTACCAAGTACCAAGTACCAGGACCCTGTCTCATATAGATCACTGCTACTACGGCGTGGTCACTCTTTACTATTAGGGTGTATATGGTGACTGGAAGCATGCTATTCCTTACATGCTTCCAGCGCCTTGGTTGGCAGCTCATCTGCATCTAGGTTCATTGCTGTCCTCTGTAAAAGTCTTGAATACTGAGATGGCTTTGGTGGGGATGGTGATGTTGTATCGGTAACATTGTTGTTATAATAAAGCCACGGTATTATTAAAGACAATTGCCACTCTTAATCCAGGAGTAGTCAAACCTAAATGGTATATTGTACCATGCCATTTCTTGAATGCTTTCAGCGCATTATATGGCAGCTAGGCTACAGTTAAATTAATAAAAATCCTCTGTAAGTGCCTTGAACTTTATGATGGTTTGGATAGGGATGGTGGTGTGATATTGGTACATTAGTCTTTGGTTATTGGATTTAATTGATATTCTGCACACACTACACGCTCTCCACTAGGAAGCATTACTTCTCGGCGCCATTTTACAAGGGCATACGTGCTAATCCAAGACTGACGTACATATTCTGCCTCTTACATATTTAACACCTTGGTGGAGAGGAGCAATGTAGATCAAATGTATTTCTCAAGGACCCAAGTACCGTGGAGGGAATCGAACCCACGACCGTCGCATCACCAATCTAATGATCAAAGTCTCAAACCATTCTAATACGACATCTTTAGTCCATGGTGGTTTGATTAATATTAGATGAAAGTAATTTTAAGGAAGAAAGAAACGCTAATGAGGATGAGTAAAGGTCAAACTAGCAAAAAGTAGTGAGAGGACGGACTCATACCACATAATTCTCACCAGGACACCATTGTGACATCATGTCCTCAGCTAATCCCTTGCTTAGACAACGACTGGGTGAGTCACCTGTAATGACTCTCCTCTGACCCGACTTAAGTTCATGGATTAAGGCCGACGATTTCTGCAGAAGAGTACCCAGGAATTTTGTATACAATTCATGTTGCAAATTACTGGTTTCTTTTTGTGTGCATCTTGTTTTAAGTAAAAAAATCCCTGGTTTGTTAGTAGTCATCCAACAATTTTAAACAACCTAATTTGAAATTAAGTTAATCTGAAAACGAAAAGTAGACAAACTTGATCGGGAGAGAAGCAAGAGGAAAAAAAAAGGCTTCCCTGCCAACCATGCTTCCAGGCTGAACTGGAATTACCACAGATGCTGTCTGACTAACAAGACTAAACTTCAACAGCCGGGCTACTCAGAACCAAACCAAGAATATCATGGGTCATTTCGATATGCACAACATGTCGATCATGAAATATCCATGTCCAACGTTTTTCTTTCTCTTCCACAGGTGCATATTTGTGAAATTTATAGCTCTGCATTCTCCCAGGGAACCCTAACGATGACGTGACTGTCTGGTTCTCTGAGAATATCAGTAGCGATTCTAAAGGGGGCTTGGGGGCTCTACCGTCGCCCCCTCCCCTCAATTTTNCGTCTCACTCTCTCTCTCTCTCTCTCTCTCTCTCTTTCTCCCCCTCTCTTTCTCTCTTCATCTACATGGTCCCATCTGTCTGTATATCGTTATTTTGAGGGGGAGGGGGAGGAATCGATTACATATCAACTAAGGGAGGCACATGTAGAGATTGAATGCAAAAACTGCAAGCCGCCCCCCCCCTCCCCCTCTAACAAAAACTTCTACAACAGCGCCTGATCCACGAACCATCTGAAACCTTACATGTATAGACCGTAGACCTACATGTATAGACGAACCATAAGGATATGCATGCACCGATCTTAATTCTTGGTCGTTTTGTCTTAGAATAACCTAATTTTAGGAGTTGATGAAAGAGAACGTGCTAACGTTTCTTTTTTCTTCTTCGAAAATCCCCAAAAGGATGATTGATACGACTTCCCAATTATTTGTATGAAGGTCGGAAAGTTGTAAATATAAAACAAACACAAACAGAGGATAGAGAATACGGATACTCGTATAACAGGTTAAGTGCATCTTTAAAGTGCAAACTTGTAATCATTACATCGCATAGCATTCCCTAAATGTGTTTCTATGAAGTTCATGTGATATTAAAAAATGAATCTCATCTTTATTGGTTTATTTTTTAACTCATCGTACTGGGATATGGAGAATTTTGAGGTCAAGAGGTCAAAACAATTTCATATCGTCAGAAGATAAGAGGGTGTCTGCGTTAGAGCTTCACGGAGGTGGGGTAGATGTAAATTAACACCACAAACATAGCCCACTCCTGTGTGGGTGTCGAAACCACAACTTCAATTATCGGGCTGGATGCCAAATTACTTGGCTTGGGTCAAGTTGGGATGGGCATTTCCAGTAACGACAGTATTGTACAGTAGAATAACAGCTCAAACGTAAAAAGTAACCGACTCCAAACCTAACAAATCTCGACCAGTCGGGGTCGAACCATTTTGCGTTCAAATTGTTGTCGGTATAGGGTCGGTCTCGATTGTGTGACTGAAGTATAAAGCATTACAATGGCGATACAGTTTGTCATTGTAACATAATTTCATTTACAGCACAACCGCAGCGACTTACGAAAAATCCACATACGGCAAATAAATAGCATTGTCCATCGCCATTATTAATGTGCCAAACATACTATCACGTGTTACGTATGCTTAATATGATTTATATGGGACATACATTAGAATATTGAAATTGCCATTCAGTTTATTTTGGGAAAGTCTTTGCGATCGTTTTAAGTATACATGCAGCTTCTACGGTGACTTTAAAAGGAGGATAGTGCATTATACTCTGCATTTACAATCTATCGGTAACATGTCCAACTTAATTTCAAATATTTTGCTGATACCAATACTGAGTAGCGCTTGATAAATGTATGATAGTATTCATTTGAGCATTTTCTTTATAATGGAATTAATTGTCAACACTTTAACTTTTATCTGGCCATTTGCCTTAAAAACATTGATAACTTATAATGATATTTCGCATTTTAAAACCTCTACTCTGTGTAAGCTGGACTAAGGACTGTTGAGTCCAAATATATCCTTTTTCATATCCTTCCCGATTATTATCGTACATATTGCAGAGTAACCACGGAATTGCAAGGTCTGCAAATTGAGCAGCATGCATGGCAAAGCGGGACAACGTGATAGGTACCGCATGTTGTGCAACTCGTCTGGTAACCAGACGAAAATGTCTCGTGAGATTTTAAACATTCGCTCATTCATGTGCTTAATTGTCATCATCACGGTCACATTTGATCCTACGCAACCGTATATTTATGTTCTCTCTCTCCCCAGCAAGCTAAGAATAGCGAATGTACCGCACCTGTTGTTCTGTGATTTCTTAACACGGGCTGCTGCCAAATAGTCTTCTTTCGTTTCACTTCTCGTTTTATGTCGATGTGTCTTGTTCGTTTTATTTAATTTCTATCAGGCTAATTGGTAGAACTTCTGTAACAACGACGAGAGATGAATCACTGTCTCTTGACTGAGGAGATGTCAGACAGTGAATGCTAGTTTGATAATGGCTCTTAACAGTCCATGATTTGCGATAGACGGACGGTGCAGGACAGTCTATCTGCTAGACCAGCATCTTTGTCCCAAATGTCCATCTAAGCTTGGGTGGCGATAAACTTTCCTCTCCTCATCTGTGCCTTCTGCCAACGCGAGTGAATTTCACCTTCAACATGTTGGAAGTAAAGCCCCCTTCACATACGTGGCAGTAAAACCCCCAAAACGATAAAAGTAATAATATTAATAAATGCATTTTGAAAACGCGGCATAATATAGGCCTACTGACATACGTGCAGTTCCCTCTACGTTTCTGTATCTCATAATGCCTGTAGCGCACGACGCATCATTAAGAATGCACCATTACCGCGCTAATCAAGAGTTCGAATTAATTAAATATTTGCATTTTTCATATCATAATACATCATCATTTTGTCCCATTTTACTGTAATCATGGCGCGTCGTCAAAAAACATGCCAGTCGCTGACACAGTACTGCGTCACGCAAATGACGCTTCGTGTACAACGCGTCAGGGATTTGTGTGTGTGTGTGTGTGTGTGTCTTCACTCCCATTTGCTATTCATTTACACACAATGTTTTGGGGATTTAGCTGCGATGATTACCTTGCCGTGTGTAAACGGGGCTTGAAACATCAGAGATCACACTCTCCATGGCTTTCTTTTCTTTCATTTTTTTTCTTCTCGTCAACATGCCAACCGGAATCATGTCTTCATCTGTTACCGATTCACGCAAGTGAACTGAATTGTTCTGAACCCACAGTCGACTGACCAATGTGCTGGAACAACAAGTTGAAAAGTTCAAAGATTACTCGAATTAGAGAACCCCATTCCACCGCGAACTCTCCTTCCATATTCATACATACGTGATTTCTTTACCCGAAACTTTGAAGGAAATTAAATAGGCATTCAGTAAAAATTATTATATGAGCTTTTCTCACCCATAGAGCCTTTCCCATTTAGTGCTTTATTTAAATAATGAAATAATGCACTAAATTTGTTTTGTTTGTACCCACCATACTAGATGATTTATTTATTTCCTGATGTCAATGAAAATCGACAAACGTAAAATAAGAGTTTGATTGTTCAATCACAACTGAAGGTCGAAAAGAATATAATTACAACAGAATGTGTGCAACAGTGCACGTATGAGGGGTAGTGTTCCTTTTTATAGTTATGATTAGAACTTTGATAGGGAAGATATTAGAGACTAATTTCTCCAAATATTCTCTGGATTATAAAATACATAGACTCATAAAAATAGGTAAATCATATTACTGAGGGAAGAAGTATGTTTTAAGAGATGTAACGTAATGTTCGCCCATTTCAAAAAGTTATGACAAAGCTGTTAAAACTGCATAAGGTGACTTTTTCGAAAGTCAATGCGATTGTGTTGTAAAAACAACAACAAATTCACATGACTGTCACAAGTATTCCATTACAGTAAGATATTATACAGCTATTGTAACTAGAAGTGTAGATAATGATAATACATGTATCCAAACACGCTACTGAAAGGAACCACGAAAGACCAAGACTGCTTTGCTAATATATAGACAATTCCCTCTTTCGAAAGGGAAAAATTCGTTCGAAATTCTGTCTGAAAATTGGAGAGCTGACCACTTCATTGAGATGAAAAAGTGAAGCTAAGCCTTACTTGGTGTAATTCTACCAAAATGAAGAAGCAAACTCCACATGCTGTCTGCCATGCCTACATCCATCCAGCCTGGCTGGTTTTAAATTGAACTGGTGTAACTGTGCTTAAGAATCAGCGGTGGTCGCAGCAAGAGGGGCCATAGGGCAGGCATAGCCTCAACGGTAATAGAGTGATTTTACCCTGCAACTGTATAGTCACGTACTATTAACAGGGCACTCAGTGTTTTTGTTGCCTTTATGACAATAATAAAACGAATTGTACTTGGACAGCGTATTGTGCTTCCTATCTTTCAGCTGTGTCAGGTATCAGTTATAGAATATTCGAGAGCTATCAGTCTGCACTCTGCAACGTCGGAAATTTAATGAAATATTATTATTAGATGACCAGAAGCTTTACACACAATAGCATTATAGGCCCTACATTAGGACCAAAACATCTATAAAGAAACAATTACATAGTTTCTCTGAAAATCAATTCTCTTTCTTTTTAAATATTATATTTGCGATAGCCTACAAATTTTCGAATCATTGAAGTCAATCAATTTTCTTATGGAAACTGGTGAGCTGCAATAATAGAAACTACCACGGCAAAGCCAACCGTGGCTCATGGGGCGTTTATGTACCCCGTTATGACTCTGGGTTGAACGGGGGAAAGAAAAAAGGTGAGAGGTAAGGGGGAAATGAGAACGTGACAATAAGAACAGATTCTTGCTCTGCCTTCTCATATTTTGTCATTTTAATAAGACACAACTCGAAAGAAGATGAAAATGTCCCCAATTATACGACTATTTGGTCGCAAATCACTAACATTCTGCAAATCCTAAACAGTATTTGCGATTGAAAGCTTCCGCACACGCCTTCACCTTTTGTCCATCATTCGTTACTATTGAGCAAACGCCAGCACAATGTCCATCAAAGCTGTTAAAAGTGCATCATCCTCTGTCACCAGCGCAATTCACGAAGGCTGGAGAACTCAATATTTTTGGTCTACAGGAAGACAATTATGAATCTGCGCCCAATTTCCGGCTTCATGTTTGAGTCAGAACCATAGGCGTAGACATCAAGCATGAGAGGAAAGGCAAAAAAACTCTGCTTTTCGGCAAAGGAGGCGAATGCCCACCCTCGAAAATCGTTCAATCTGTCTGCATAACTGATTACCTGCAATCCTATATCCCCATTCATACGTAAAAATATCTTTCACAAATGTTATATTTAGGACTCGATGATTGTTTACGGGTATTTTCCCCGGCGTGGGTGTCCACAACACCGTAAATGTTAATCTTAATAGAATCTGACTTTCCACCAATAAAATACATACCATTGTGTTTTTTTTTATAAAAACGAATGGAGTTGGGATTTCGGAAGAAGTTCTGATCAGGTTTGGTAGGCGTCTGTTTCTATTTTATTTTGGTGGGGCTTTGCGTTTTGTTTCATTTTTTTTTTTTTGGGGGGGGGGCTTTATTCTTATTCAACGGGCATCCTACTCTTTAAGCAAGAACTCCATAATCAACTACGTGTAGGTTATCCGTAGGTGTATATAAAACGTGTCAGATCAGGGATTAATTAGGCTGAATCTCCTTGGTTTACTGTTCGCATGGGAAATTTGAATGACGTGCAGCAAACGTGGTTGTGGAATGATATGTCAATGTGTAGGAAATCAACATGGTTGCATTTCCAGAACATTTTACAGCTTTATTAAACAACTGGCAAGGGAAGTCTCGACATCTCCAGTGCCCTTTTGCCCTTCGAGAAAGGGCACTTCACAACTGTATTAAGAACAAGCGCTCATGCGAAGGAAATGGATAAAAGCTGTTCAAGATAGTTCACATCGGACAAACTGATGAAACAATAAAATTGAAGAGCTGAATAGAGGAGGATGTTAAGAAAGAGTATGAGAAGGTGACGTTGTGTCTTTGTCACATCCCATGGCAAGGATCATAACCAATGGAAGTGTGTTTTCCATTTCCTGTTTAAGGGACCGATATTGTTTCTCTCTCTAGCAAACGATATCGTACTCCCATATGCAGGGAAAACGGAATTTTTCTCATTTAAACAGAACAACCGTACCGGTAGTATCACACTGTTTGCCTCATAGACCCTTCAAAATCAAATATTACATAGAACATGTAGATAGAGCTGAAACCATATACAATGGAAATTATAACATGTACTTTAGATTTTACCAAACATGATGTTGTTCATCATTTACCAGCATGTTTTGTTGAAAAATATTATTGAAAGTCAGTATTGAATGTTGAACAAAATAAATGGATATCCCGTGGAAAAAGCAGGTAGACAGGTCAGTAATCCCCAGGTGTAACAAGTGACAACTCCAAAGCGATTTAGCTCTTTTACATTCATGTATTGATATCACTATTACAGTAAGTAATACGAGGCTTAACATGATTGTTTAAAGCATAACAAGAAGAACAACTTGGGAAAGCGAAAAGTTTTGTTTCGTGCACATAAAGTCTACACTAACGTTTATTTATCGATGTCATTACGTAACTTGGTGATTCCTAATCAATCATTGATTAACTGCATTCTCAATTCTGTCATTATATGTAAATATATCTTCCATATAATTTTCTGTAAGATGATGTATAACATTCTCATTACAATTTCAATTAAGAAGTTGCATGAACTCCAGTCTTTTCATGTAGGACCAAGGATTTCTTTGGTCGGGTATACTCAAAGTATTGTTCTGCATTCGTATACTAGACGAAGTGGGTTGAGCAGAGAGTAGGCTATTCGTATCCACTTTGAGGATACAATTATTAAAAAAGGAATTCACAAGACTCCCACATTATACCACCCTCATCCTCCGCAATATCCAAAAACCGCAGTTTGTGAGCGCTCTACAAAGCCTGGTAACTGGAATGATTGTGAATGAATGAGGGAACCACTGACCTTGTTTAGCAATATTTAGCAGTGAACTTCAAATTCTGGGTCAGACGCAATGGATTGCTTCCAGCCTAACTCACTCTCTTTCTCTCATCTTCCATTATCTAAATTTAGCCCAGGAAATAACGTAATACTTCCACTTATGAAGGAAGTCGTATACTACGAGATGTTGGGCACGAGTCACAGTTGCATATCCCTTTACTTTCCAGTCAAACAAATAGCAGTGAAAAGGTAGAAAAAGCATCGCCCAGATCGTCGGGATTTCGGGATGCACAATACTTATGAGACACCACCTTACGACTAAATAGGTCTGGCCCAAAAGAAATGCTTGCATAGGATACCTCTGTTGTCTGATTCAAAAATTCGAGACCTTGGGAGAAAAATATAGATGCCGTGGTATCCTTACCTGTGACAAGCTCCATCTCACCTCAGAAAGAATGATGGAGTTGTTCTTTAGACTATAAACTGGGTATAAAAACACGACAGCAAAGACTTTCGAAAAATACATAAATTAACCAAGATTTAAACATAACTTACATCATGTTTATCACATTGTTGTATCGTAATCATCGATAGGTATGCGTGACTGTAATGCAAATAGGCCTTCAATATAAGCTACTTGAACATTTCTATTAACGTGACCACAAACATTGTCCATATTTGAATGTATATTGGCCCAATACAAAATGAATGAATGAATGAATTAAATTAACTTAAGGCAATTTCAGTAGCATAGTGCGTTACGTGATACGTGCGAACATAATCATATTATGTCGTACGAAAATTATTTATGTAGGCAATATTATTCGGGTATTGTTAATTTCTTGAATGTCTTTGCAATTGTGTTACAAAATGATTTATATTTTGATACTCAAGTATACGTCTACAATGTGTTGGAGCTGGCGCAGTGATAACCTTCTTTGCCACTGTGCATACTGACGATTTTGGGAAAGCTTTTTATAAAGCGTAGTTTTCAATAACGAAAGAGATATTTCGAATCTAAGAACATCTCTCATGCCTTAGACAAGGCATGTCATCTACATGTGCCTCTCTTGCACATGTAACTTTGACTTGTTGGTAGGAAGTAATGTTTATCGAATGATTTGAGCAATAAACACATTTTGGCTGCAAAACTAAAACTAGGTTTGAAATACCGAAACGTATATGCAGACTTTATTGTATGAGAGTTACACAAATGCCAGCAAATTGCATTACCATGAGGAACTGCATTTTCAATAATTTCATTAGTAATCGTAGCAATTGTAGTACCATCATAATCATGTTACTGCTTTATTAATACCGAGTTTTTAAATGCCTGCTTACTTGTTGATTCCTTTGGGGTAAACATGTGATTCAGTAAATTCTTGCACGAGACAGCTGGCTAGACAAACTCTATCTGATTTGGCTTCGGTAAAGAGTCACACTCCGTCATGGCAATCTTTTAGATAAACGTTTTTGGATGAGGAGTTTGTCATCCATTTTGCTCTCTTATCACAACAATTATAATGTTCAGGTTGAAGGACACTGCTGAAAATTGTCAAACGATTGACAGCAAGTTGGCTAAACCATCATTTGAATTTAATAGGGAAGGTATAATCATCAATACATTTCCGAAACGCCTCATAGGATTAGCCTCCAAGTCACATGGATTTCCGTGATAAAAGTTCTCTTACCACTGACAAGTCAACCAGACGTATTAAAGGTATAAATGACAACATTGATTCACGATTTGTGCAAGTCGATTTCTGACAATGTTGAACGATAATAACCACTCCGTGTGAAAGTAAAAGCAATAATCAACTAAAGCTGCCATTCAGAAAAAGAGAGAAAACTCAAACGATTTTGTACCACTTGTTAAGCTATATTGTCCGATCGTTTTCCTGGATCTACCATGCTCATTGATTTTCAAATGTTAAAAAACTTGGTTAGAATCATACCTGTGGTTCCTTAAAAAAAATGTTTGTTTAGTAAGTTTTGAAAGTTTTGCAACGACTGTGCTTTACCATTAATTGTTACACAAAATTCGTCGTTCAAAAGATTGTATATCTATAAAACTGATTATGATAGCCATATGCATAACCAAAGACTTTGTCTGAAACTCCTCGATCCGTCTGATAGTATGCCTGTTGTGGACTATATTTTGGTCCAAAGGAGTTACCAGACCTGCTTTGAAGTCGCATGGACCGTTCCGAGAAGTTACCACACCTCCATGACTCATCTTCAGAAGTGCGATCATGGGTTTTATTTCCACATGTACCTTTAAAATAGACGGACATACGGAGAGGTAAGAAAGGTGAAAGTGATCCCCGGGACCATCAACTAGACAACTTCATTCACACACCCAACCGGACGGCAACCTACAAATAAAATCACTGGGACCTGTTTCATATAACTTGATATGAAAATAATGTTGCAGTGAGTTGCTCCAATTTTCATCAACATTGTGGCATTTGATTTTCAATGACTGTGAGCAAAATGTCACAGATTTATGGAAACCATAGAAACATGTTTTGTGTGCGTGCAAATAGCACTTATATTATGTTGGACGGTCTGGGACCAGATGTGTATTCCATGCCAATATGCATATAATATTAGTTTCTTGCTGATTGTCCAGCTAGAGGGAACCAAACCCTCAACCTTCTGATTTACAGTACATTATTCCGGTACTAAACAAGTTCATGGTTAACTCGGGGAGATGCGTGTAGTTGCATCAGGAAGGTGAGAAGGGCATGTCAAGAATAAGTTCAAGGAATAAAACAACTAGTTAATCTAGCCATGCGTTTGTCATCATTAGATTCAATCTACAATGGTCTAGCTATCTGATGTTTGCAGCTACTAAGCCATGTGGTGTGATCCACCAGTAAGGGAGAGGCAATTATCTCTTTTCAGTCCACATTGCAACGTTCTACCGACCAGTGAAAGTGAAGGTCATACACGAAGCTATTTAGCTGGTGGTGGTACCTATAATTCCGTATTTCCTTCCTGTGCTATAATGTAGTATTACACGCTGTTCATAGTTCTTTCGAAACGAACGACAATACGCTTCAATGATTGCTACATCATGTCGAAGTAGAAAGATACGATTGTTAGCAGAGGCCTAATATGAATAACGCTTACTACATTATTCGCATAACAAGACGGGATAATACTCAACTACAGGCTCATGCTACATACATACTAAATCATAACTTAGTCTACGTCTTCGTCGACTTTGTTTTCGAGTTTGTTGTTGACAGAGCCTATCTTGCAAAGCCAAGGCTGCCAATGATACATCTACAGGTAGAGAAGTCAGATAAGTTAATAACTTAATATACTTTCGAGTATGAATGGCATAACCATGTTAACGAGAGTGATGCCCCCAATTGAACTTGGTTTGATTTCTGGTGCATGATAATGTTTTTCGACTGACGACACCCAAGTTTACAAAGGACAAATACGTTCTTCATCCTACCATAAGCCCATAATACATTCAATCCAGCAAGCACCTTGTTTTCACATGGATCATATTCAACTCTGTCTAGGCCTCCCACAGTCCCAAGCTCTACCAGTCTAGCTTTCTCCATTACTTTACAAGACAAGCAGGCATCTTAAACCGTTTCAACTTCATAATTCGGTTATCTACATGTACTTGTGGCTTATTGTCTCTACGTTCCATGGACGGTCTATCCCATACCGAAAGGTAATACACTAATTTAACAGAAGGTTGTTCATTTTACCATTAAAGCAGATCTTTCTGCATCTTCCGCTGCATTAGACTTTAAAGACTAAACTTGTTAAACAGCATTGCAGCACTGGTCTCCATCAAGGCGCACACATGAGTCATTCGAGTATGAGCCAAGATTATACTGACCATCTCGATCAAGAATAATGAAAACATTATTATTTTACACAATAATTGACAACTTACCATTTTATCTTGAACCGTGGTGAGATCATAGTGAAAGAAGTTAAACCGCATTACTCCAATTTTCCTGCTTTTAGGGTCAGACGGTGGCAAAACCGCAAGGAATTCTTTCTTCCTTGGCCGTGAGCCCAAAACATATCACAGACGACGATGATACATTTGTACATTCAGCAAGAAGTCACCGGGCGCTTGAACTCGGGGACCCCAAAAGGTGAATAGATAAAGGGAAGAGAAGAAGAGAACAAGTGGGATATCACGGTTTGCCCGATGTTCGGAGCAAAGCCAAGTGAGATGAAACTTGAAGCGGACTGGGAGGAAAGATGGGAGGGACACTGTTCACAGCTCCGCTCGAATTCAGACACCCCACGCGTGCTGCCTCCAAAGTGCTCGAGCGATAAACTCAGGAGTGACGATGATTCAGACTCTCACCGGCACTCTCCCCTGGATCCAGACTTAGATAGAATGAGCAACGGGAAATGTAATATCTCCACTAAAGTACTTGAGAATAAAATGATGCCAAACAGGATTAGAAACAAATGTATAGTGATGAGTACGCCTCAAAAGGAAGTCCTCGATCCTTGGTTATTTTTTTTAATGACTGGCTGGACAAAATAGGTGTTGTTGCAGCAGACGATTTACAACAAGTGACTGTTTTTGCGTCTGGTAAAAAAAGTGACTGGGTGCGTCGCTGCTACCGTTGGCCGTCTCTACATTGCGTGCGTGTCAGCTCTCAGCGAACACGTGTGCATGTGGCAGCAAAAGTCTCCAAAATGAACCAAATCGCTGTAACGTTACCAGGCAATAAAACAAAGATTACAAGCTGCATTTATGAAAATATTCCGCGGGGTTTTCAATAACTTATGCTGTCACAGTAAGATATTCCGTCGCGGCTTTCGTTCTGCTCTCTTATTATTTTCATTGAAAATATCCGTTTCTTTTATAGGTATCCGACATCTGGTGATCGAGGTGTGTGGAGTTCTAACAAATATGTGATTTTATTCTCATGGCAGCTAGCTAGAGTCCTAGTGTGCGCGTTCACGTCTGCCGCCCAGGTGCACTTGAAGCTCAGCCTCTTAATTCCGACAACGTTGCAATAGGGAGCTTGTGGTTTGAGCTCGTCGTGATCCCGGGGGCGCATGGGCAGCTTGAGAACCCCCTGTCAAAGATTGAACCAATCACCGTGGACTTTTGAAACGGAGGGACGTGCGGCTTCAAGATAGAGGGCGTATCCCTTTCTAATATTATTGAAAGAAGTTATTCTCGAGGAAAGACATCCATGGCATATTTATCAAATATCAATATACAGTTGTAGTTGGGGTGACTTTATTGTGTTGAAACATGTATACATTAAACAGAATATATTGTAAATTGTATAAACGTGTAGGGAGAAGAGAGATGGAATGTCAAGAGATTGGTGTAAATTTGCAGGATACGATTTTCCTATTTTTATTCCATCTCTTTGGCCCATCTGACTCGATGCTGAACATGTTTACAGGGTCAGAGTTTATCGATGGATCAGACTTTTTAAGCCAATCCGATACGAGGATCGATTTGCGATGGCTTTATCGGGGGTTGGTTTCATTTCATTTCATTTCATTTCATTTCATTTTATTTCAATTTTATTTTGTTAATTTCCAACAAAATACAATACATTATAACGGTTACATTTGTAATAAACGAGCCTTTAAAGTAATTTATGTATTTGAGGAAGACACAAATTTAACTATAAATTTAATTGTATTTATATTTTGTGGAAATGGACAGTTCCACTGAGATGCAGAGCTTTTTATTGTGGACCCCTTCGATAGTAATGAGTGAGAAAAGTGTCATTTAATTCATTCAAGAGCAACTCGACAGAGTAACGACTTTTATTGGTCATCGTCGTCTGGCGGTAGTTTATGCCATCAGACATGGTTCACTTGTAATGAAGAATTATACATATATATGTTTTTGCGGAAAACGGTATATATATATATATATATATATTCCGCAAAAGCGTGATGGAAACTACTCGTAACCGCAAATGAGATACCAAAAGTAAACCGCATATAAAAACAGACGTTGTTTACATCGATAATGTTATGACTCGTCTGTTAGGCTGTGAAACTTTAACCAACATTCTAGGAAAATAATTATCCGTCAGAGAGAGCAAATCCAGGAGTAAACGTAGGTGTCTGAGAACAATTTCGCTTGAGGATGACGGCTCCTGCCCGAATGTTAACTTTTTCGTTCTTAATTTTGATCACTTTAAGAGTGAGCGAAGCTAGCAAACAAAATGTTCATGTTACATTATATCATATATCAATATAAATTAATCACCTTTTATATGATATGCAATTGGAATCATACCATTAATGGATGCGTGAGCGAAGCCATTTAACAATAAAAGTCTCTGAAAGAAAATTGCGAATATCGGGCATATTGCCTTTTTCCGAATTTACGACCTTTTCATTTATAGTCGAGTGAAATTAAAACAATGACAAAAATCACGAGAAATACAAAAGGAGAGGCCGCTCTTGTTTAAATATTTCAGTCCTGAGACCAAGGAATTATACTGAGACTGCGTTTCGTTGTTCTAATGGAGAACATCCAAACGTGATAGTTCACATCTTGATCTTACTTGATGTGGGTAGAGTGTTAACTTTCCTTCAATTTGATATATATTTAATTACATTTTACGAGTTGGTATGCAAATTTTGAATAATAACGAGTGTCCACTCTTTTGCTGAGTGTAGATAAGATTTATAAATTACAAGTAAATGTAGACCATCTCGCTGCCCTATATAATATGAGGTGACATTTTAGTAACATTATACATTTCGGTGGGGATAGAACATGATCATAATAATGAGTTAACTATGCGTTTCTATAAACCTGACTATGTAAACAATTTGTTTGTGACTATTCCGATCCCCTTATGAAAACAATACAAGAAGTTAAACTGTATTTTTTTTTATTTACTCACATTTCAATTACTTTTGCAACGCTCCGATACGCCGCGATGCCTATACGTACATAAATTCGAACACGGGTTGCATGAACGTCTGACGATAAAGTTTACATAATGTCTCTTTGATAATCAATTCACAGCATAGATACTTCAACTATAAATAAACAAAATACAGAGGGAAGCTGTGCAAAAGAGACGTTTGTAGCAGAATACGCTGCACATTTTATCTATATCCGTGCAAAAAATTTATGATAGATCGATCCAATGTCAATATCCGATTAGAAGCTTCCATGTTGATATTGGGAAGTGATATACTTTGTTTTTCATTGTGCATTCATGGCGGAGCCAGTCATGAGGGGGCGTTGGCCTTTTTAGGAGTATGCACTGACAACAAAGCATTTTTTTCATCTGCTCAGGTTCATTAGAAAAGTCTGTTTGATTCTTTTTCTTGCATATGTATTTTATTTATTTTTTTTTGTTCTACGATTTGACGGACGGCAAGTACCCCTCCTTAGTGGCGGAACTAGAGGGTGCACATCAAGTGTCAATCAAGAGGAGAAAAGTGAAGGAAACGGGAAAGGGAGAAGGAGAATGGAGGAAAAAGAAAGACATCCGGGTCTTCTTCCGCACCTTCCTCCTAATCGGTAGCCTTGTAAATTCGTGTTTCATCTTCTGAGTTAGTCCGGTGCCCCCCCCNCCATTGGAACGACTCACATTACGCCATTATACAATCCGTATCCTATATGCCACTAGCACCTTTGATAATATTTTGAAAGTAGCTGAATTGGTCCGAAGAGGAAGCGATCCAAAATCCACATTGAACAAAAAAAACTGTTTACGAAAAGTACACTGCCTGTACAGCTATCAAGAAGTGCAATTAATTGGTTATGAAATTCATCATCATTGCAGCTTGTGATTACTAATTTCTCATTAACCCTGGTTTAAAGTTTGAACTCTTCACCTTGTCTTGAACTCCGTTTTGAGTTATAATCCAACAGCGAACTGCTGAGAACATCTGTATTATATGAACAGAATTTGTAATTGTAACTTCTTTCCAGCGTAATTACCTTTTCCAAGAAATTTTCTTCAGTATTTTTAGGTTAGAAATATTGTAGCTTTACCTTCTAGTTCTTAATCGGAAGTTGTTATTTTGCAAATATTTATAAGTGCACTTTTTTAGTATTTTGAGAGTGCACTTTGAGATCTATAAGTAGGTCTTTTCGGGAGTTAAGAAGGTTAGTTCAGACTTCAGACCATATGTCTTTGAAAAGTTCACCTTTGATTGGCAGCCTACATAATACATTTTAGGAGATGGGTATATATTGTCATGCTTCTTTACTTTCATCAATACTAACACCACTAATATTTGAGATCATTATTTTATGGTTCATTTGCATATTTTGTATATATAACGTTCCTTTTTGTTTAAGTAAAGCATTACAAGTTTTTAACGTAAAGATAACACTTCAGATAGTGTTACCATTCCAGCTGTGAAGTTCTTATTTGGACATTTTCGTATACAGGTTCATTATTTTAAAACTCCAAAACCACTATCAAAACTACATTTTTTCTGTTCCGATTGCAATAATGGAATATAAATATTGCGTTCTATTTCACATTTTATCGTTATGACGAAAAGTCCATACAAAATATTTTGGTCACCTAGTTAGCTGGTAAAATGAGTGACAAATTTTTCCTTAAATATTACCTTTGTGCGAAAACTAAAAAGCATTTAAAAACAGAAAGAGAACATCTTGGAATGCACAGAAACTAATATGTTTACATAATGTCTCAATTTCCCTCAGAGGCTATGATGCTTACTCATTAGAATCGTCGTTTAGTCCGAATTTTTTTAGGTTTTACAACAAATGTGAGCTTTTAAATCATACTAATGATATGCCATTCTTATATAGCTCATATCACGGATCACAAATAATATGTCCAAATATGCGCTGCAATGAAGAGAGGGAAAAGTTAAGAAACATGTGCTCATTATAAATCATTAAGTCATCAATTAACGTTGGAAATTATTTTGAAGAAGAAATATTTAAAAAAAGTTATTTCAAAGTTGTCAACAGTATCAAGATTTTTAACATTATTCTTTGGCAATCTGAATATATTTAACAGCTCTGCTGATGCCACCTGATAAAAAAACTTTCTATTTATTTAAGGGGTTAGGAGAGACTATTAGTTCAAATAAGTCAAATTATATTTGTTTCTTTCTTTCTATGAGGTGGACAAAATTGTCGCACGAAATCGTGGAACAAAATCGTTGCGTGACTGTGGCGGAAACGGTGAAACACGTGTACACATGGGCGCGAAGGAAGTAGGTTAGGGCACCAAGCATGGTGCTAATTAATACACTCCTTGATTAATCTGATTAATCCACTGGGGACCATTAAACTCTAGCAGGGAAACACCGTTTCCTTCTCTTTTGATTGGCGACAGTAACATGTGGTTGCATGCAACAGTTAGATTAAGAAAGGTGTGAAAATTATTTGATTGATTGACGTTTACTTCCTCGAATGAGGTATAACTTGTTCCGCGGAATAGAGTTGGGGGGGGGGGGGGGGGCTCGGACACCCCTTCAGTTTTCATTTTTTTAGATTCACATCGTAGTAGGCATTTTGCTCATTCTGTTAACATTGATCAAATACCATTTCTGCAATCATTACATGCCGGCAATACATTTTTTTAATGACAGCAAGAAGTCATTATAATTTATAAACTTAAAAGGGCAGTTTAATGCGTATATTTCCTTATTTTTTTTTTAATTCAAATACAAACAAATAGAATTTCAATAATTTAGTTCAAATGTCAACTTGATAATTGGAATCGGGTAACCGTTTGGTGCCCATAACCCTTGTTTCTACTGCTTTCAGATGAATTAGCTGTACGTTAAGGTGGGAAAGGGTATATCTGCATTGGAACACAAGTAGCACATTGTGGTTCAGCATAACCCGTAAATAGGTTGTTACTTCCTTAAATAAGAAAATAGTCAGTTTGTGTTGCAAATAAATTTGTCTCCGTCTGATAAACATCGTTTGCTTCAAGAGGGATCCATAAAGGATTTAAAAACCCAGATAACATTAATTTGTGAGACATTACGTTACCAGGGAACTGAATTCAGAAGGAATGTGCAGCCAGAAGTACAATATCCCGTCGTTAGTCGCTGACAATGATTATTTCGTGCCAGTTTTCTTTTTGCAAACAGCTTTAAACTATTGTCGCCACTTCGTGATTTAGTAAATCACCTTTATTCACTTTTTCTCGTTCTTGTTTTGTTCGTCTTGTTCTTGCTCTTGTTATATTTGTTGTTATTCTTCTTCTACTAAATTACGATAACCTTAGTCTTTCCTGGCAAACGTATCTTCTGCTAATTATCATCAAATATCCCAAGACTACCAACGTTCTAGCCCTGCTCGTTACTAGACTTCTACTCGGCCTCCTTGACAAACAGCATGAACACTGCATTATAAAATACATTTTCCTATACTTTTTCTTTCTTTTCGGGTCGATGTATTGAGCGCTATATAAACACGGAATATTATTATTATTATTCTCACTATCCCTCTCTCTATGACCGTCTCTATGCTCTCTCTTCCCATTATTCTTCCGTGGAATACCTCTACATACATATATATTTTCAGACCAATGCCCAACGATTGATGGCGGTATTAAATAAATTACAATGGCACCGAATAGTGCAACCAATGACAGTATTCACAGATATGATGTAAAACTAACACATGTTTGAACCTTTATTTGCCCCAGGGGGCTAAAAATGTGTTTTCTCATGATAAGTTCAAAGCTGAAAGTTGTTCACGTTTTCCAACGGATACGTGGCTTTACATTATGTACCTCAAAACCTCCACCTACAGTATGCTCACACCACGAGTTTGCACCTGATGTGGGTTATATGGGTTTGTGGTATATGTACGAGTGTTTGCGTGATGGGCGCGTACCTGGGTTGGGAATGTGTGAAGGACTGAAGGTGTGTGTGTGTGTTTTTACTTTTATCCCGTCTCCCTGTATTTCTCCCTCTCTCTCTCTCTCTCTCTCTCTCTCTCTCAAATACACACTCTCTTTCTCTCTCTCTCTCTCTCATATACACACTCTCTTTCTCTCTCTCACACACACACAAACAATTTTCCAATGTTGAAATGTTTTTTAAATTTTATTTCTGGTTTCACATTTAAGCACACCATACACATGAATTTTGTTATAAACTTTTAATATTAATTTTCCATATCTTTAATACATTGGTAATGTTAGGCAGATATTCACTGGGCATAAACAAATTCTATAACTTATCTGGACAAACTAATAGAACATGTTCAGGATATTTTCGATCAATGCTAAAATGGGTGGCCGAGAAAACTTTGAAAGCATTCAAAGTAATATTACAGATTCAAAGGTGAACCCATCTAATGTTCTCTCTAATGAACCACCCCCCCCCTCCTCCAGATAGATGATATAGCCATTGTGTCAAAATCTTGAAATCTAACATCTGAAATTGAATTTGGGATGGGGGGGGGGGGGGGGGNAACTCAGCTCTCAGTTAACATAAGAAAAAGAGGATCATGGGGGACCAATGGTCACCGATTAGGCATTGTTTAATATAGAGAGGGCCAAGTAGCTACAAGTAGTGCAGTGGGCCTTTAAATATGAACATGTTTAAAACAATCCTGTAGAAAATTCATACACTTCAATTGAGCTTCATATTCAAATGATAAGAAATTGGAATGTTTCATGCACTGGTGTGCAAAAGAAAAGTTTTCATAATGCCACCAGAAATTAAGTATTTAAGTAACAAGGGATAAATTTGTTTTCAAATTTTCTATAGACGATCCTATCAGCTCGAGGGGGCAAAGAGGCAATGAATCCATAGTCTCATATTAGCCAATCACAGTCAAGATTCTAGTGATGCTTGAAAGGCTTTCATTAATGATTTATACAAGGATTGATTCTCTCTACATCATGAAAACGTGGTAACAGATAATTCATCTACAGCTTGCCTTTTCATTTTGATTGAAGGATGTGAATTCATATGTGTACTCAGAGTAAATGTTTAAGAGCTTGTCTGCAAACAAGGACAAATCTTACAACATGGATGAATATGAAGGGTCAATATGAAAATAAATAACATCTCTAGCTCCTAGAACAAGAAGGAAACATATTTGCAGGTAATCATGAACCACATGTACAGTTTCATATAAACAGAAATACAAACAACAACTAACAAGTGATATGGCAAATTGACTTTGTTACAATTAATACTTGAACATTAATAATGATGTATGGAGAATGATATCTTAGCTTCTGATGAATTGGTAGTGGATAAGTCTGCAGGAAGCATTGGCCTAAACCAGAAACTTTTGTGACATGAGCATTTTATGACTTCTGACGGATGGCCACTTCAATGGCAAGAAACTTTCATGAATTGCAAAAAATTTAGTGTTGTGTATCAATTTTGATTGCGGCATCAAACCTTTACAAAACTGAAGCACTCGTGAAATTTACAAGTTTTTCATGCAAGTGATTCTTTTTTTGGTTAGTCACAGTAGTTGAGAGAACAGTGGCTTTTTGACTTTGGTGAGTGGAAGGCCACTGGGGATCAACTTTCGTTTACTATCCCCTTTTGTTGTCAATGTATGTTAATGTCCTAGGATGGCTCCTCCGATTCTTATCTTGCTTCAGTCGCTTTCTTCTGCTTTTCCTTCTCCTGCTTTGCTAGAGCTTTCTCTTTTGCCTATAACAGGACACAGGGAAGAAGCAGATTATTATTGTTGAAATTTATACAAAAAATCTTCCTCATTTGAGAAAATGATGCATTTGTGAATAAAAAAAAGAAAAGAAATATTAAGTCCATAAATATTACACAAATTTATTAAAACAAAAGAAAAAAAAAACTGATCCATGCTGATGATAAAAGGTACACTATCATGTAAAAACTAGGGGCCTCAGATATTCTCAACACATCAAAAGTATTAACGCATCTTCACCAATTAATAAATTAATCACTCACTAATTAATAAATTAATCACTCACTAATTAATAATAAACTGAAGTTCTACATCCATCATTACGACTTCTTGAAATTAGTTGTGCTTTGATTTTTAGTCCTGTCTCATTGCAACTTTTTTTATAAAGAACATACAGTAAAAGGTGCTGAACAGAGTAGGTAGTGTATTGTAGGTTGTTGTTTGTGGTGTATTTGAATGTGTATTTCAGGGTTGATAGTGAGCATTAAAAAAAAAAAATAAATTTTGTTAATACCTCCTTTTGAGTAAGAAAATAAGGAAAAATAAGGGAAAATTCGGAAAGAAAAAAAGAAAAAGAAAAAGACATCGGTAAAACAAAAT
>BEXV01001309.1:111191-121251 GCA_003118195.1 Hemicentrotus pulcherrimus
TTTAAGCATTAAACTTTCAACGATTCCAAATCGTGCATGTGTCACAAAACATTTGCTATTATATGTGTACATGCAGTGAAGGGCATTATGCAAAATTTCCTTGTAATTCGTGTTTATGTGTGATGTTCATAATTCTAGACCTTGAAACGATTACTGCATGTAGATCTACTGTAGATCAAGTAAACTAAAACCAGACGTGAAAGAGCAGGTATGGCAGACAATATTTTTAAAACCAATTCTTGAGACTAGTTCAGACCAGTAAACAGAAAATGGGCTCATTATAAAAAAAAGTTAAAGTCCATAATTTTATGAGGGACAAGTCTTGAGTCTTGAAGAATTACTCTCCCAAAAGCGTGAAAGTTGTCCTGGAGAGGGCTGAGCTGTGTTGGGTGCTGTTGGTGACGTGCTGTTGGTGAAGTGATGGGGGTTGTTCTCCGTGCACTATATACATATACAATGTGCAGGGTGCAGTGTGTAGGTAGTACAGGTGTGTCGTCCCTCATTACAACATCTTCAGTCAATAATTTGGTAAAGAATAGGCAACAATTTTAAATACCAATTTGACATCACCCCCAAATTCCTGTCAGTTTATGATTGATCTTAACGGAAATGATCAACTACATGTACTCAAAAGAACGAAGGAATGAACATCTTGGACTGGTCAGTGGAGCCAGACGTAATCTCAGCAGAACAACTGTCAATATAACAAGGAACTGAAAGTTTCAGTCAGCTTCATCAGTATATCAAAATAAGTATTTAGTCCAGCAGTCATCTCACATTTTCTTTTCATACCTTCACAGAACACACACTGAAGACTACAGAGAGGAAGGGGTATCACCATGCCTAAGAAGGGTAAGAAAGGAGGAAAGAGGGGCGAAGATGATTCTGGTGATGATGACATGCCGAAGACACGTTTTCCTCCCAGCGTCGTGGGGGGTGACAAAGGCAAGAAGGCTGACAGTGGTGCCAAAAGCAAAAAAGGTAGCTACATGCAGTTGCTTTTTACAGAATAAAAAAAATGACATAAAGATAACTGGTATCAAAACTTGTGAAAGGAAACAAAAAGAGTTGTCATTCTAGACAAATGGTACATTAAAACCTGCTTCATCGATCACCTGTTTTAAAAACACTGTTAAAAGTTCTTTTTATGAATATTACCTATTTTATTTCCCTTTATTTTTCACTTCTTATTGGAACCTGTACCAATCCTGTCTATAAAGACTGATTCCCTTGTCTCTCTTGAATGGTCTTGATATACAGATTTCACTATACAGGTTCTTTTCATTGAAAGAGGAAATTCACAGAGTGCAACACAGATTTCCTCTGTCTGTAAAAATGGTTGGAAAGTCTGGTTTGACATTTTTCCCAGCAGGTAATAGAGGGGAGTGGATGGGTGTACAAAAGCACTATTTCAAGATACAAGTGAAGATCATGTTAAATTAAGAAAATGCTTTCATTGAACAAACCCAATCATGTAACATTTTATTACTTGTCATAAAACCTCCAGTTTTGCTTGAAAACCTGTAGAGAATCTTGTAGAAAGGGATTTCATTTTCCTTTTATCGTCTCTCATTTGCATAATGGGAATTTGTGATAAGCTTGTATTATGTATGTATCTATAAATTCAACTTACAGACAAGAAAAAGGAGAAGAAGAACCAGAAGAAAGGCAGACAAGATGATTCTGATGATGACATACCAGACCCTATAGCAGCAGCAATGAAAGAAGAGGAAGAGGAAACAAACAGGTCTACTACAGCCAAAGGTAGTTTCATGTTACTCTGGTGACAGATAAGATTATTTTTGGTCGCATTTTAAAAAAAATAACAAAATAATATTTATAACTTTCTTATATTTAGTCAGATTTAGTTGACACTTTCATCAGTTTGGTTCTCTGATTTTTCTGCTTTAGTTTAGAGTAGATGTCTATTTGGGTTGGATTTTCCTTTAACTTTCGCATCCTACCAGGTACCCATTTAACACCTGGGTGGAGAGAGGCAAATGTAGATTAATCATCTTGCCAAAGGACTTCAGTGCTGAAACGAGATTCGAACCCTGTACCTTGTGATCTGCAGTCTTTTGACTTGTCCACTAGACTACAAAACCTTTACCTCTGGAGTTAGGCTCCACTCAAGGCTTTACGAAGTGTTAAAGTGTGAAACTAGAATCTGTGCCTGTACACTAAGTCAGTTTAGCACTGATGCCTGATAATATTTAAAGATTATTTTTAAAGAATTATTGCAATTTCTACTAGTAACTGTATGAGTATAATGCTTACCTACATGTTTTTTTATTCTAGCATCTAAAAAGAAAGGAAAGGGGAAGAAGAAAAACGGGAAGATGGACGATTCTGATGATGAAGAAGATGATCTCATGAACAAAATAAAACAAATGGATCTTGAGGTGAGTATAGAAACAATCAGTCAGGAAGCATTTTCAATATTAACAATTAAATGTACATAGTCTGACACTGTCTAGCTGAAAGCAATTCGAATCTAAAAACTGAAATACATATGGTTTGACACTCTGTATCTGGTCCAAGAGATTAATCAACTCTTCAATTTTTTTCCATGAGGAAATATAAAATTTGTACTTCTGGTATTGACCATATCTTTTAAGTGGCCCCTGATGTATGTTGACCTTTCAAATACAACATACATGTAATTCATGTATTCTACCAGGGAAGCGAGTTGGGCTTTGAAGAAGCCATTTGTGAAGGGTTGACCAATGAGATTTATGGGTAAGTCTTAGATTGACTACTTAATTCTAGTATCTTGTTCTTGTCCCGCACCATCCTCTTATCTATGACAGGGAACCAAAATATGTGGGTGTAAACGAGTATTAATTAGTATTAACATTGAATATATTTATATTTTACCCTTACCCCAGGTTTCTCTTTCTTCAGGGTCCCAAGTATTCTTGATTTACCTCCTTTGTAATTTGTGCATTGCTTTCTGTGTTATAGGATGCAATACTAGCATTTTGTAGGCAAAACATTTTGATGTAGGCTGGCCTCTGGTGCTACAAGTTTTAAGATTAGTTGCTGGATCAAAAAACTTTAAAAGGTTGCTCAATGTTATGATTGATTTATTGCATGGTTTCATTTGTCTTGTTCTTAAGGGTGAAATGGAAGAAGATGAAGAGGAAAAGGAAGAGGTTCAAAAGAATCGACCAAAAGGCAAGAAAGGAAAGAAGCAGGCACCCAAAAAAGGTGAGTCATACTTTTAAAGATACTATCTACCATCAAGTTTGAATGATACACAATCAGCCAAAAGTATTGCAAGAAGCCAGAAGGTAACATAACACTTAGAAATCCAATCAAAAAGGTACTTTATATAGCGCCTTGTCCTTACAGTTACAAAGTGCTGGACATTGCTCCACATGTTTGGGCCACTTAAACGATGATATATCACTTTAGGAAGTGACCAGTTGAGCCAATGCAATCCAGTGTTCTTTAGCAAAGTAAATGGCACTTTCAAAGCTCTTGAATTGTTCTTGAACACATGAATCTGTCTTGGCTAGCAGAAGAATTTTGAAAGCTATCCTTTGTTACAATTGTTGATAAGTTTATCATGCTTTTCTTTTCGTCTATTCTGTTGGAAAACTGTCATTACAATACATGTCCTATCTTTTTGAGGTAAACTTCTCTAATTCTCTTTTAACACTAAAAAATATCTAACAATTCAGATAAGATTTATCCATCTTTAAACAAAAGAAATTATGTGACAACAACCTTTTTGTGAGTGTTTAAATAATACATATTTCTTTTTTGTTACAGGTGTCTTTGCCCTCCAGGATGAAATGGAGAATGGTGATGATGATGATGAGGAGGAGAAAGAAGAAAATGCAGAGGAGGAGGAAGATGAAGAAGAGACCCCAACTCCATCAAAGAAAAAGGATGCTGCTCCAAAAGAAGTTACTCCTACTGCTATTGCCAAGGTAATATCTCCATCATTATACTGTTTTGTCTATGAAAGAAATACTAGAGGAGTTCTTACTGAAATGGGGGCAAATAGTTGAGATCTTTTAATGATGTTAAAAGATGTTATCATGTAATCAGAGCAGTAAGTGCCAGAGCTGCATTTCACTTTAGTGAGCCCTGACCCACTAGCTGATCTTACAGTCTTACTCCTTGCAAATGTTCTTTCATTTGTAAATGCATTTTTTTATAATTCCTTTGTCAGTAGTTTTTAAAAGAGGAAGGACCTGTTTAAGTTGTTCTAATATGAAAACTTATTTGCCTTCATGCTGGGAGAATTGTCAGCAAGTTGGTCTATACCCACCAATGCTAAATAGCAAAATGCCGTAATAGAAGAGTGAAATAATTTTTGTTTTCTTTGTCTATTCCAGGATGAGCCAGCAGAAGTAGAGGGAGCAGCTCCCAAAAATGGAAAGAAAGACAAGAAAAAGAAAAAGAAAGGTTAGTCAATCTAAATATGCTAGAAAAATTAACTCTATAAACATGTTACATCATGATTATAATGATGGTGCTAGCAGTGCTACCAAATATAATGCAAAAAGGAAAAAAAAAAGAGTTTTAAAGAAACTTTTAACCTATAAAAACAGAAGCTGTCAAGTACTAAACAGAGTAAAAGTTATCGTTCTGAGACCTGTAACAGAAAGATAAGTTAGCAATTGATTGCTAATTCTTTTTTGACACGTCTTCCTCTCTCTAAAAGGGCATTTTTTTGACAATATTGTTGACAAAAAACTTCAGATATTACTTGCTATTCAAAGTGACCATGATGTATGATAAATTGCGAAACTCTATTTTACAGGACCCATGTCTGACCATTCCCTAATATTCCATGAAACCCTTTTATTTATAGGCCGCTTTGATTTCCTGGAGGAGGTGCAGGATGAGGTGGAGGAAGAGAAGGAGGAAGAGAAGAAGGAGATCAAACCTTCTAAACAAGAAAATAATGATATGTATGACGATGATGAATCCAAGGAAGAGGAACTACAGTTCTCTTATATGGATGGTATGTTCTGTTGTAAGGGTTATTAAGTAGTGACCCTTAGGCCACATGAGTACTTGTACAATGATTTTACGTACCAAGTCAAATTTAAAAAAAAAAAAGCAGTTACTTATTTTGCTTTTTCGATATGAACGGATACATTAAAAACATTACTGACTCTTGATATGACTTAAAGTCTCCCCCTTTTATTTGCACTATATTCTCACAATGTTTAAGTTATTACATTTATTTCATGTTTTTTTAATTTAGTTCATAATGTCATCATATCAGTTTCTCTAGCTTTCCTGCTTTTACTCAAAGTAACTTGTTATCACGGTTATATTACCCTCTAATTGAACAGCATATTTCGATATGTGGAAAATGTGCAATATGAAACATTTATAATAATATAGAGATACCGACTGCTTTGAGAGGCCTGGCTGGTTTCATATGCTCAAGGGAACTGCCCAGGCGCCGAGGGGTCATGGCAGGTTCTGCGCAAGTTCCCAAGAGCATATAAAACCAGCCAGACCTCGATTATTAAAGCAGTCGATATGTCTTTTATATGCCTAATTGAAACAAAAATCTACCATGATTTCTTACCTTATCCATATATTGAGTAAAGATTGGTTAAAACATCACAGAAAATCTGAGACACTGTCTGTTTATCTGAGCCGGAAAAAGGACTGCAATTTTTCGATCAGTTGGGAATCGCAGACAAAAAGCACTGTATAATAATAATGATAAAAATGATGGCTTCTTATATGTCACGTTGTGAGGCTCCTGGTGCTGCCCCATATAGTGTCCGCGATCGCTCAAAGAAAATTTTAAAACATAAACAAATGGGTATTGCAGCAAAGTTTTATTATTTTCCCAGTAACCAGAGTTTTGAGGGGTCTCACTCTTGGACTATTAAATGGGTTTGACATTTTTCTTTTCTTTGTGGGAATGGCTTAAATCATGACTCCAATTTCGACCAATCAGATAGCTGGATTTCTTAAGTGAGGTATATAATGATTATTATTCTTCTCATCATTATTATCATTATTACTGTTGACACCGTCATCATCTTCTTTGTTATGTGATAACTTTCCAGGTGAAGATGTAGCTCCCAAAGAGGAGGAGGAGAATAAAGGAGCTAAAAAGATGAGCAGAAAAGAGATGAAGAAACTGAAAAAGAAGGTTTGTAATGAACACGTCTTTACATATTTCTGTCCTACCTTGCAGAGAAGAAGCACAGCAAGCTTTTGAAATTTTTGTTTAAATTTGATGTCGAGACCTGTAATGCAGTAATGCAACCCTTATTGATATGTTTAACTAAAGTGGCAGTTACAGAATGAGGTATTTTCATTTAATTAGATTTATTTGCCAATATCGTCAATGATTTTGAAATATTTCTGTTTATATTTAATGAGAAAACTGAAAGTATGGATGTTCCATAATAAGTATGATTAGTAGAGTCAGTCAGAATTCTGTTTATATTTTTATGCCTCTGTTACTAAATAGCTGGAGGCATTACATGTATGTTTTCGCGTTGTCCTTCCGTCCATAGCTGTACGTCCCGTTCTCGTGATCGCATTATCTCAAGAACCGACTGATGGATTCCTACCAAACTTTGGTCATGTATGTAACTTGCAGAGCCAATGAATTGATTAGATTTTGGGGTTAAGAGGTCAAAGGTCACAGGGCTCATCATGTATGCATACATAGCTTGTGATAGCGTTATTACAAGAACCGATTGAGGGATTCCTGCCAAACTTAGGTTGTGTATGTATCATGCAGAGCCAATTAATTGATTAGATTTTGGGGTCACAAGGTCATAGGGAGCGCAACAGAGCAATCAACAGAGATTTTTGCTATCATACTACTTCTTTTAAATGCAATCCTTTTCTACCACCGTGAGCTGCAACAGCAATACTGTCTTTCAGCTATGATGAAGGTCTGGGGAGTGAAAGTGAAAGCTAACAAATTACAGTAGGTAATTTTTTGTTTGGAAAGTGGGAAAGAGTGATTTGTCAATGTTACATCACCAATCAGTTGAAGCTCTTACTATAACTGAAGTCATAGTAAGATCCTTGTTGAATAACATAATAGTGGTTATGAATTGCTTCTCCGTCTCGATTCTCCTTCAGGAGCAAATGAAACTCGAGCTGCTGGAAGATGGAGATCTGTCTAACTTCTCTCTGTCTCAACAAGCAACTAACATCAAAGGGGCTGCCCTGGAGAATGCTAAAGATATCAAGGTACTGTAAAACAAGGAAGTTTCATGCACATGAAATGTTTGCCGAATTCTAGTGGTTAAGATTCATGAAAGTTTCATGCTTCAAATTAATTGAATCCAACAGACACAACACTGAATAAGTGAGACTTGCTAAGTTTCTTGCAAATCATTTCCGTAAACAGTTATGTATTCTACCCTTGAATTAAGGCTGAAAATTTAGGGCTTTACGATGGCTTGAAATGAATTACTTGTACTCTAATGAATCGTGAATTCCTCATTTTCACGGTAACATCATAGCCAACTAGATATTGGCTCTTTACATTGCATATGATTTGATTTGAATCAGATCTTTTTGGTGGGTATTTTTCATACAGGTTGAGAAATTCTCTATTTCTGCTGCTGGCAAGTCGCTGTTTGTGAACGCATCACTAACCATCGCTCAGAGCCGTCGCTATGGTCTAGTAGGACCCAATGGGTGAGTCTTGGTTCGCTTGGCAAATTCAATTTTCTTTGTCAATGTGACAGGTAAAATTTACGACTGATGCCAACAGCATGATCAGTAAACTTCATATGCAACAACAAGTTCCTGCCACTGCAGTGAGCCTACCACAGCAAAATAATAATCCCAAAACATTGAAGAAAAAAAAAAAATTGCGTATCACAAATGGAACAGACATATTTATCCAAAATTTGGATATATGTTAACTTCATACCATTGGATATTTAACATGGAATTAACAGTGAGATATTGTCAGAATCTTTGTTGATATGTCTTCCTCCCTCCAAAATGGTATTTTGTTGACAATATTGTAGAAAAAGCTTGCAACATCACAAGTGAGTCTCGTGATCAAAGGGGAAGTTTGCCTTCTGACGGAAGAAAAAAAACAATAGGATAGCTTTCAATTGTTCGAGTCTACTTAACGTTTAATATTTAAACAAAGAAATATTTTACCAGCCTTGAAATTTAGCAGGCAAGGCTTCATCTACTTCTTTGGACTTTTTGAAGTCAAGTGATTCTTCCAACATCTGAACATGTGAGAAAACGGGATACAAAATAAAAGAAGAGTGACCTTAAAGAAGTTTGACAGATCCATCTTTTAAAAGTGGTTATACAAATTTGGTAAAGTTATATGAAATAATCATTTTGATATAAATGTACCCTTTCTTTGATCTCTTTTCTTTGAAATAAAGGATGGGGAAAACGACTCTACTTTCACATATAGCAGGAAGAAAGTTGGCGATACCACCCAATATAGATGTGCTTTTATGTGAACAGGGTAAGTGACATAGTTGGTGACAAAAATGTATATTATATTGCTTTACCTCTAGTCGAAATGGAAGATTTCATTTAATTTTTTTTTCAGCCTTGAAGATCTAAACATGAAATCTTATTTTTTGAGCAAGAATTCAATTATTTGCTTTAACATAGAGTGAGCGCTTCTGACTCCACATATGATTACATATTCACCAGATGGTTAGCAACTTGATTTCAATGATGTATTTAGATATTGTAGGAGTATGTGTTTGAGCTCTTTGCCATGTTTGTTAGGTTTTTCCAACAATTGAAATGCCTTGTTAATTTGCTTTCTGATAGGTACCGTATACCAGTATTTATTTTTAGTTACAAAGCTATTTAAAATCTGAATACATTAGCAGATGTTCCAGCATTTTCTAGTTAAAACTATTCCATTGTGCTTGGGAAGTCCAGAACAGGAAAGGAAAGTGTACATTTCATGATAAGCAAATGTAGAAGATGTGAAGAAATTTTGGATATGTAGTGGCTCAGCAGCTGATATGATGTAATATATGAAAAATATCAGATTGACCTATAGCAGTTCAGAGATTCCTTAATTTCCCTCTTCAAATTGGCAACAATTTATCTTATTTCCCACTCTTTCATAGTTTGAACAAAATAGAAATGTTTATCAAATGAACCAATTTGAAAAGAAATTGCAAAATTGAACCAAAAAATTGTTAATTTGTACATGAAAATAGTGATTTTATATTCCATATCTCATTGCCAGTTTAGAGACTTTAATGATCAGTCACAATTATATCGCTCTTATATTACCGGTATTTGATTTGTATAGATGTGAAAGCTGATGACACCCCTGCCTTCCTAGCTGTATTGAATGCTGACAAGAAGCGATTAGCACTTCTTAAGGAGGTGAGTAGAGCCTCAGTCAGATATGACACCTAAACTGTAGCATGTTTTTTTTTATGATGACAATATTTGTTGACTTCATTGACATACTCAAAAACCATTGCAAATTATTGTGCCTGTTGCCAAAAACATGTCCTGAATAAGAGAATGCTCTTTTTTCCTTATGTGTGTTTTCCGTTTATTATAAAGTTCTTAATGAGCATGGAAAGACTTGCAGCACTTTGTAACTGCTTACATAGGTAGGTTTATTGAAAATAAAAGCTGTTTTCACAGCTATGAAGGAAAAAGATTGTTAGGAATTTGGAAGTGAAGAAATAAAATAAACTATTGCTTTAATTTTGCTTTAATCTATTATTGTTGTTATTGTATCCCCTGGCAGTATGCCGGTGGGGTACTTTGAATTCAGCAGCGTTACGCCGCCGCGTCCGCTACCTCATATTCTTTTGTGCGCTCTAACTGCAACATTCCTTAAAAGATTTCTTTCAAATTTTGGATATAGGTGTATTTTAGTAAAATCTACACACCTATAACTTTTGGTGATGCTGCCACCAGTGTTCCGTCTTCTATAGGGTAAAAGGCCATATTTTTGTGGATGGTTGAGTTGGGTGCGCTTTATAGGCCACATTTTTCAAGGGAATATGTTCAAATTTCGAACAAAGGTGTATCTTGGTTTAATCTACAAGCTTACAGATTTTGGTGATGCTGCCTCCAGTGTTCC